>JACXGM010041355.1:0-10075 GCA_016801145.1 Umbra pygmaea
GGGGTTAGGGTTATGTGGATGTGGTTAGGGGTTAGGTGTTAGGGGTTAGGGTTATGTGGATGTGGTTAGGGGTTAGGTGTTAGGGGTTAGGGTTATGTGGATGTGGTTAGGGGTTAGGTGTTAGGGGTTAGGGTTATGTGGATGTGGTTAGGGGTTAGGTGTTAGGGGTTAGGGTTATGTGGATGTGGTTAAGTATAACTTGTACTATGATGAGGTTCACTCAGAGATGATCCTAAGTTAATCTAACCCACAGGCTTTTACAGGGAACGTGATCTCCACAAAATTGTAGGTAATTACTTTTCTGTTACTTACTAGTTTGACTGCAATAGTGTCAATGTTGAAAAACAATTCTTATATACAGTAGCAAATACATAAAAAAATATTTAGGGAACTTACTGATAAACGCATTTAATTATGAATGTGCTTTGTAATCTATTAGCATTAATATGTGAAGTATATGAATTTGTGGGCTGAACTATGTACGATTTTTCTTCTGATCATTAGAAGATGAGTTGAAACAGGTGTGCTAGCTCAGTGGCTACAGCTAAACTGGAACATTTTGTGTGCCCCGAGGAGGGGGTTGAGAACCACTGGAGTAAAGGACTGATGCCTCTGTTGTACTGTAATGATCCAGAGTGAATATCTCATGCACTCTGTCTCCCTTTGTTGTACTGTAATGATCCAGAGTGAATATCTCATGCACTCTGTCTCCCTTTGTTGTACTGTAATGATCCAGTGTGAAGGTTTGATTCCCTCTGTCGCCCCCTATTGTTGATCTTGTGTAATGGTCCATAGTGAAGGTTTGATGCCCTCTGTCACCTTGTTGATCTCATGTAAACGTCCATAGGGTCCCAGTGAGTCAACTAGCCAGCGATGGAGTAAGAATGTCCCAGTGAGTCAACGGTGAGTCCATAGGGTCCCAGTGAGTCAACTAGCCAGCGATGCAGTAAGAATATCCCAGTGAGTCAACGGTGAGTCCATAGGGTCCCAGTGAGTCAACTAGCCAGCGATGCAGTAAGAATGTCCCTTTGCAATTTAAAAAAATACCTTACCAGTCAGACTCCTCTCTCTTGCTGTGGGAGAATAAGTGGAACAGAGGAGGAGGAAAAAGAGCATTTTGTGTCTCTGGATGCCCTGAGCCAAGGTTGGAGGGCACGGCTTCCACCACAGAGTGCTTCAGCCTCAGAGAGTGACGGTTGCATTGATGAATCAGAACAAGTTGAATCAGAACACAAGCTCTTCTCCGTCTCCACGGAGGCCAGAGAGTTGCCCAGAGTACGATCTCTGTGTAGTGGAGGGTGTGCCATGAGGCATGGCCAGAACAGAATGTGGTCTCGTGTGAAGATGAGGAAGAGGAGGGGATTGAGGCAGGAGGGGAGGGGCTGGAGGAGGAGCAGGACAGACTTCAGCACGTCATCCCCGAGGGAGAGCAGACCCAGCAGGGAGCAGAGAGACAGGAAGGCCACAGGGATGTAGAGCAGGCCGTTGGAGAAGACCAGCCAGGCCAGGTGTTTGACCGCGCTGCAGTCCCACAGGCCTTCACTTGGGCCTCGCAGCAGCTCCCAGTACAGACGGCTGTAGGAGGTGGTCACTACCAGCAGGCAGAGAGTGTTGACTGTGATGAGAAACAGAGGGAAGCCCAGGGGGGCAGGGGCAGGCAGTGGTGAGGGCAGGCACAGAGGCGAGGAGCCGTATGCCCCAATGCCGACCAGAGGGAGGGAGGCCAAGGCGAGGGAGAGGGCGAGGCAGAGCAGAGTGGATGTGCGCACGCTCCAGTGCGAGGGCGTTTTCCCATAGGCTCGCGCGCACGTAATGCTCACTCCACACTGCACTGCGGCCAATGTCAGCAACAACACACTTGCTTCCGATGCAAACACCCACACCCAGCCCATCACCCGGCAACTGGGGCCCGACTCCCAGCGCGCTCCATGATGGCCGAACTCCCCTAGCGTCAGTGCGTCTACCAGCACAAGCGTGAACGTGCAGATGCCTGTGAGGATGTTGGCAGCGCCCATGCATGTGGTGATGAAGCGTAGGGGCGAGAGGTAGCCCACTGAGCCAAAGGCAGACAGCAGCAGAAGGGAGTTGCCAAGCAGAGACACCATCGAGACTGACCACAGCCCCACACGGACCAACCAGCTGCTCAGCATTGAGTCACATGGTCGGAAGGCACCTGGGCGGGGCAAACGGAGGAGAGACCCATTCCAAAACACATTAGTAATTTAGCATTAACGCAGTCTCTAAAGCAACTTAATCTAGTGAGCAAATACATATGCGTACATGGGTCTCAAACACACATTCCTGGAGTTAACAACAAAATGCTCTTACCAAGAGGGTAGTGCATAATCAATCTTCTGTTCATTTTTAGAAATTGTACCTTTATTTCTACAGAGAATTCTATTGACACCATTTTGTTACCAGGATTGAATATCAGGACTTGTGAACAACTGAGTTTCAACATCTCTGGCTAAGGTGTATGTAAACATCTGAATTGAGGTAACTGTATGAGTGTGTAATGGTGTGTATTCTCCTGCTAAAGGTGTGTTTACCTGGTAAAAGTATGATTACCTGGTAAAGGTGTGTGTTTACATGGAAAAGCTCTGCTTTGGTGTTTACCTAATATAGGTGTGTGTTCACCTGGTAAATGTGATTACTTGATAAACCATGTGTGTTCAACTGGTAGATGTGTGTACTGGTATTTACCTGGTAAAGGTGTGCACTGGATGTTGGTTTGTAGTTCAGTCTCCTCTGTCTCCATCTGGAACTCATCCAGATCATCTATGTCAACTAAATCAAAAACAAGACAGACAGGAACTTTAGATCAGTCACTTAAGTTTGTGTTTATAATTACAGCTTTGTTGAATTAAAAGCCAGCAAGGTGAGACATATAGTATCAGATTCATTTAGCTCTATGACTTTGTAAACACCCCTTAATATTTGAAACCCAGCACTGCCAGACTGGTGTCTGTGTAGCATTTGTGTTTAGTTGGATCACTTTCTGGCCAAATATCATTGCTGTGTTTCAAGAGAGACGTTAATAGTTTGGGGAGTCAGCTAACAAAAGCTAATGTCAACTGGCATGATTAGCTAGTGTAGTGTTTCAAAATGCTGGTTCTACTTAATGTGTTTTCATGTATCTTATTGCATCCGTTGTATGAACATATCAGTAATATAGTCAGACAGCATTTATCTGTGATAATATTTTAGTGTAGCCAGCAATGGATCTATGCCTGCCTTTTTGTTTAAAGCAGATATCCCTCCTGTCCTTCCGTTCCATTAAAAATGAGTTTGCAGTGTCCAATCAACTCTCCTGTTATCAGTCTTCTTGACCCTTGTCATGGACACCTGATGTGGAGAGGATTGGTGTCCCCCAAGGCGCGGTTCTAGGCCCTCTCCTCTTTTCTCTCTACACCAAACCCCTTGGCTCTGTCATAACCTCACATGGTCTTTTGTATCACTGCTGTGTAGATGAGGCTCAACTTTTATCCTCCTTCCTCACTCCTGACACCCAGGTGATTGGCTGACATCTCTACCACTTCACGGTCAACCCCTGACATTACAGTTGACAAATCCAGTGTCCCCGTCCCAGCATGTGCAATCAAACCCCTGCAACTTGTTCAGCTTTCCAAGTTCTCCCACGTCACCCCTCTTCTTCCACACTCCACTGGAATCTGGCTGAAGCTGGTGTCCACTACAAGGCCATGTTTTCTTTGTTTGTTTTTATTTAGATCACCATTAGCTTTAGCATAAGCTAAAATATATTCTTCCTGGTGTCCTGCAAACTATTTTGTGACAATTAAATTTACAAACATTTAATTAAACACAACACACACACACATCAAAGGTTTTCTCACATTACATAACATTTCATAAGAACACAACTCACAAAAAACAAAAGAAAAATACATTTTACTACTCCTAATATACTGTATCTACTATACTTTTATATTTAGGTGATAACAACAATAAGTCTTATAACTGACTGCAAGAAATTTTTGTTTCTTTGAAGGTAATATTTTTAAAGTAATTTTTTAGAACTATACTGAGTATTTTTTTTTAATATCATTTGGGAGTAAGTTCCATTCAATAATGATGTATATCAGTACAAAAGGATAGTTTTTATATAAAATAGAAAGTGTTTTAGTTGTTACGCAAAAAGACCATTTGTGAACTTTGAACCAGGAAAAGTTTTCATGCATTTGATCAACATTTCATCTAAAACCACATGAGAGAGCCACACGAGCAGCTTTATTTTGTATCACTTGTAGTTTTTATATTACTTATAATATATTTATCGAAGTACTAGACCAAACCATAGAGCAATATTCTAGCTGGAAAAAAGCAGAAATACTTGATCAACTGTGGTATCAGGTTTTTTCCACACCTTTTTATAACTGACAAGGTGTTTCCCATTTTTGCTGTCAGTTTCTGGACATGTTTATCCCAAGACAGTCTATTGTCGGTCTTGATTCCCAACAACTTGGCCTCTTTTTTTTTTACCAAACAACAAAACTAGTAGCTCAAACACTACATCCCTACAAGGGCTCTTCACAATGCCACCTCTGGTGAGCTCTCAAAACATGCAGTTAAAAAACACTTATCTGTCCTGGCAATGCAATGGTGGAACCAGCTTCTACTGGAGGCTAGAACAGCAGTCTCTAAACATCTTAAGAAAACATTTGAATGTTTCATGGCAACCGCCATATTAGTTCCATGGCATTGTGTGTGTGTTCACAGTGTGTATGTATGTTGTGTACTTACAGTGTGTGTGTGTCTGGATAGGGTACAAGATGACAGTCCTGTGTAGCTCCTCCTCCTCGCTGCTCTGCTCAGTCTCTAATTGGCTGATAGGCTTGTAGCTTTCATATGAGCTGTATAAACAACACTGGTATGCATATGGCATCTCAATCGACCTGCGACCACAAGAGAGAAACCAAAAGCTGTTGTCAGGAACAGATGCTTCTCTCACACTGGGTGGGTAGTATGCCGTTTGTGGTTACTGTGAATCTGTTGTCAGATGTCCCTTAATCAATGACCTATGTGATTTTAAGGAGTTAGTTAACATTGGCATTAGCAAAGATACCAGCACAGACATTTGCCATTGTTTTTAATATTGAATGCTCTTACCACTAAGTTGTAGTTGTTACAGTAGTTTCTCTTAAATGTAGGTACTTACTGTAAGTCACTCTTGATAGGAGCGTCTGCTAAATGACTAAAATGTTAAATGTTACAGCAGCACTGACAACCTGAACTCAATTGGCTGTTCTGGGAGGAAGGGATATAGTTCGACTCTCGTTGGCTATCGCAATTTCAATCTACTGTCTTTGATTACTGTTGCTGTTGCATAGCAACCAGATTAATACTTTAGCTAAGAAAATAAATATTTACCAAGTTGAACATTGTAAGTTTTAAACTAATAAATTCGTAGTGTTATGAAATGCAGAAAACAGGTCACATATAGTTATGTTAGCTTTGTTAACTATCTATATCATAAGAGCGTTTAATTCTGGGTGGATTTCACCTACAGATGCAGATGTTGCTCATCTTATTTGAAGGACTTCATATACCATGTCAGTGTACGTTAAGTTAAAATGAAATGGCCTACTGCAGACACATAGTGGTGCTAGACCATTTAAAATGCTTAAAGCTGAAAAATCAGATAATTTCTACAATACTTGATCCTAACTTTTAGATTCTATTCAAACAGATTATTATTATTATTTATTATATCATTATTATTATTATTATTTATTATATCATTATTATTATTATTCTTACATTATTATTACAGACATCATGTTTTTAAGAGAAGCTCACCACAATAGAGTTTAGGGATACATGATCCGATACATGGACCGGAAACGTGTCCGATACCAGGCAAAAATACGGGATCTTGTTTCAGCATGTAATGACCCAATACAATGTAATAAGTTGCAGTAAACATGAGTTGTATTGATGGGTCATTCAGCATGAAAACAAAGTTAAACATTACTGCATTGTATCCTTACTGCATTAACAATAAACAGTCTAATGGTCTAATGTTTCTATGAAAATTAAGCTACGTACAACTTAATTGTCTATAATCCATTTAACAGTAAGTGGTCAGGTGAACCTGTATCCTATTTTTACATTTATTTTCTTTGCCACAGTATTAGCCTACAAAATGTTTACATGTTAAGGTTCTAGGTCGATTTTAATGTGAAAAACTACCAACTGACATCAAAGGTAAGAAAAATACAGAAAACTAATTGTCCTTTTGTTTTGGTTTTTGCTAGTTTTGTAAAGCGTATTTGGGTCCTTGAAAAGTGCTCAATCAGTACATGCATTATTAAAGGGTTCAGCTGCATTTCATGATTTATTTCTGCTTATCTGATTTTCTATCATGACTGTTCACATGTTCTTGTCCTCCAATAGATCTCTAGCAATTCCATACAGCTTAATATGATTTAGTTAATTCATTCATTCATTCATTCATTCATTCATTCATTCATTCATTCATTCATTCATTCATTTATAGTAAGTGTATTCAGATCAGAACTTGCAGGGTAACAGGGGAAAGCTGTGTAATTACTTGGTGTTCCTTAAAGACATGGAGTTGGACAGTGCAACTCCTCAGCTTTACAAACTGTTCTCATTAGTGGCAACAATTGGAGCTACATCTACAGGTGTAGAAAGGAGCTTCTCCTGTTTAAAGCAGCTCAAGTCCTAAACCCGTAACACAATGGGCAAAGGCCGTTTAAGCAGCCTAGCTCTGCTGGCCATTGAGAAACACTGGTTAAGTCACTGAAAATGACACCTAGTTGGTATGACAGGGTCACAGAGAGTTTTCTTGAAAAGGAAATTAGGGCAGAATTTACGTATAAATAAATGGACAATTTTTATGATGTAGGTCGAAAATCAGCTTCCCCTCTTTGGAAGACCAGAGCAGCTGCCATGGCAACTCATACAGAATATACAATTTGGTCAAATCCTTAGACTACAACATAACTACAGTGGTAAACCTACTAGTTTTAAGTACAACAACGCAGGACCATGTTGAGATGCATCGATGGATGGGGACGATCGCTCCTGCTAGCCTGCAGAAGTCACCATTCACAAAGCACTTGTCAGCTCACCTTGCAAATATGCAGGACCAAGTCTGTGTGTAAATGATCATTGCAGTACTCAGCATCTAACGACACAGAAGTTGACCCTGCAGGGTAGGAATTTGGATAAAGTGTGATCATTGAATTTTTCGATATACGATTCAGTTAATGCCGGAGCAGTCGGATGCCCTTCTCATACAGAGTATTTGTTTTGAGCTAAAATACGTTGGGGCTAATCCACACAGTGGACAAAATGTCAGAATTTCAATGTGAATACATACATAATAGAATAGAGCATATCAGCCTTCCCAGTACAGAAATACCACGCTGGACTGACTCCTTTTTTTACACGAAAAATTACATCAAGAGCAACAAACGTGGACAGTCGTTACTGCTGTGTTTAGGCAATAGCCTATTTGCGCTATTTTAACTCATTCACTTTGTCTTGCAAACAGGTGACACCAAAGCCACAAACGCAACTAAGTCAGCACAGTTAGTAGGATTGTCTGTTTGTGACATTGCATCTCTTTTTGGTGTTGGTGAAAGAGTCCTATATCCTACAAACCACCTCTGTGTTGTACCCTTGACTTCCTCCCCAGCTGCATTTTTTACGTTCACAATCTGTTTCTATCTCCCACTCTTGGCTTGATTGCTATGGTTGATCGATTAAGTCCTGCCCCCTCATTAGCTTAAAGGTACAATATGTAGTTTTCCAAAACAATAACTGTCACGGTTGTGTAGGTGAGGTAGAGGAGAGAGACTCAAACAGGCAAGAGATGATTGCTGGTTGTTTTATTTCCCTCAATCGGTCCAGGAACATATATTAAAGACCCGTTGCAGGGTACTGCTGAGTAAGGGAATACAAAGGATACACGACCTAGCCTACGTGCTCTTCAAGACAGTGGCACGACACTGGTGGCTAACATGTATAAATAACGCTAAGTATAACACTCTTTCACGCGACTCACTTCTCACAACGTTTAGTAATACATGTAGGTCCTGAACTTTTCTTCTTAGGGAACAACGCAACGGAAAACAGAATGACAGAATAAACAATGACCGACAGCTCTCTCCAGTCAAGCAGTCTCCTTTATACTATGGAACTAACACCTAGATACGCAGCTGAATGTAATATCAATTAGACAGATCTAATACAGCTGCTCAACCTAACACACACGCTAATCAGTCACTGCTTGACTGGAGGAGCTGCCACATGAACCTAAAGGTGTAAACACTCATATAACTGAAATATAAAGGTATACAGTCCGTTTCTCAGTCCATAGTCAGTAGACGCCAGCCCACACTGGGCTAGGCGTTACAATAACAATGACATACTTTGCATTAAAAAAGCAAACAACACTATACATATATTGTATATATTTCTTAGTTGTGTACTTACATTATCCTAAATGTTTCCACCAACTTTCAAAACCAGAGAAATTTATAATATAATTCAAAGACACGGGACTTTTCATTTTGTCTTCCGTCTATGGAGTCATATAACCTTTGACTGCTCTTGTTGTTCGAAGTTCCAGGGAACCGCCAAACATAACGTGAATAAAGTTATAATACTTTTAACAATGCATTACTTTGTCAGTGAACATTTTTTCTGCCAAAGACGCTAGATTGGAAGGTTGTCATTGACGACGATAACAAAACCCATGAGCCCAAGCTAATTCCCGACATCATCCCAGTACATCTTTTGCTATTGTTTTGAGTGAGAGACCCCTAGCGGCCAAAAACTACATATTTTACGTTTAAGGATGTGGAAATACAGAAATAAACATATACGGAAAAAAATAAATACAGAAATATAAGAATATGGAAATAAATTAATCGAAAAATAAATAAATACAGAAATAAATGATCACAGAAATAGATAAATAGGGAAATAATATTGATTAATTAATAAATGTATAATTTTATATTTGTGTATTTTTATGTATATTTTTATGTATAAATACTTTGATTGATGCATATAATTTTTATTTCTTTTTTTGGCAGACTTGGTCCTCCATATGCAAATGTTGATTCATTCGCTGTGTTTATGTCAGCTTGCAGAACACTGGGGGCTGACGAAAAACCATCAGGGGCTAGAGCCCTGGAATCTTGTGTCTAGAGCCCCTGAAGCCCATGTCTAGTGACGCCCCTGTTAATGACAGCACCTGCATACATGGAAGTCTGCCCTTATTTATAACGTTTAGTTCCCAGACAAGATTGCACATGTGGCTTTTAAATAATGTATATAAATGCTTCCAGTAAAACAATTGAAAGAAACGTGGTTGCAATGCAAAACTGCACAGATGTTTGCTTGATTGTGTTAATCTTAGTGTCGTCAGTACAGTAGCTATATACAGTACGGCTAATAGGCTGATTAATGCTGACAGTGGAGTCTGTATCAACTAAACATTTGAATTGCACAAAAATGCATAACTAAAGCAGACTGGAAAACGAATGCCATTTAAATTAAATTTAACTGTACATAAGTGTTCAGACTTTGCTATAAACGATCTAAATGATCTGTTTAATAGGAACTACTTGATTTGTGGCGTACTAACTCGGCAACAGTAAGAGGAGTGGTGGGGGGTATGTTAATGTTAGACGATTAACGCACCCCTTGCAAATATTTTCTTTAACTAAAAAACTAATTAAAACATTCATTTTCACAAATATAAGGTTGGCAACCATTTTATAAGTGCATTAACACACTCCAGAAGGTGCTTTGCCAGGGAATAACCGCACACCCCATTTGGCCTCATGGCTTTCTTCACTGCTGAGGTGTGTGGTTATTCCCTGGAAACATGGTCTGACGTGTGTAAATGCTTACTTATTTTCATTTATAATCGTGTTATCCCATGTCCCGTTGTGATTACTAGATTAGTCACTGGGAAAAATTTTGATGTAGTTGAGAATGGAGTGACTTTGTTAAATGCATTTAGTTCTGAGGTGTGGTAGTGTGACTCAGTGTGGTTGTGTGACTGAGTGTGGTT
>JACXGM010041356.1:0-10074 GCA_016801145.1 Umbra pygmaea
ATAACTCCATTGTATATGTACACTAGGTTAGATCTGAGCACCCACTCCATGTATTTTTGTTAGGGCGCCTTGACCGTGTGCCAGATAGTTAGTGTTGTGTTGTAGTGGGTTAGTTAGGTTAGGGGTGGGGTGTTCTATATTAGTTCTTTGTTTTGGTTCTGCTCAGCCTCTCCTCCCAAACCATTAATTAGTTACCGTGCCAAATAAAGCCCTTTGTAGAACGGTACATTATTGTTTCTGTGTCCTTGCTTGCACCCACGACTCCATACTCCTTTCTCCGACCACTTGGGCAGCGAGGTGTGGCATCCCACTCCCCTCCTGGGGAGGCAGTACGTAACACCATACAATGACCTTTCCAATCTACAAACCAATTTTTCATTTGTTCTTGAACTGCTTTTTGTATTATCACTCGGATACTTGTCAAGTTAGCTGTAGGGGAAAATGTCTCTTCATAATCAACACCTCTCTTCTGACTGTATCCATTAGCTACATACCGTGCTTTGCACTTTTCAGATCCATCTATGTTATTCTTAATCGCATAAACCCATCTGCCCCCCACTGCTTTCTTACCCTCTGGCAAACTACTCAGGGTAAATGTGTGATTTTCTCTAAGTGATTGCATCTCCTCATCCATTTCAGTGACCCACTCATCCGATCTGTCCGAGGCTACGGCTTCCGTAAAAGTTACGGGTATATTACTTGTCACTCTAAACAGTAATCTATGTTGATCTGCACCTGATCAGGGTCCTCATCGGATGCCTGTTGAGAAACATAGTCATGTAAATAGCTTGGCTTCATCCTCACTCTAGAAGGGTATCTCGGAGGCTCAGGCATAGCTTCGATTGGTTGGGTCTGAGGACTACTACTCTGCTCCTCCTCACTGACTGGAACCTGGTCTTTTGCTAGACCTGGATTTACCTCCTGCCTAGTTTTATTGACTTTCTGTTTCAGAACATCATCATCATCATCAGTGGTAGTCTGAGTCTGTGGCTCAACACGGGTCTTAGAAAGAAACTTAACTAACCTGTGCTTTTGTACTTTCCTGCTGTCAGGGAAATAGACTATATATGCTGGACTGCTTTTATCATAACCAATAAAAACACCCTTTTCACTTCTTGGATCCAGCTTTCTTTTATCTTGTTTATACACAAAACACTCTGAACCAAACTTTTGCATCCTAGCAAGATTGGGCCGTCTCCCTTTTAGCATCTGAACTGGTGTAAGTTTGGTACGTTTGTTAAAGCACCTGTTCCTGATTATGGCTGCGGTCTGTACTGCATACGGCCATAAATATTTAGGTAATTCACTCTCTATCAGCATGCATCATGCCATGTCAAAAAGTGTATGCCAATTACGTTCTGCTGTACCGTTTTAATGGTGGGAATATGGTGCACAAGATACTATTCTTAACCAATAGAGTTTTGTATTGATTTGCAGTAAACTCAGTGCCATTATCAGATCGAATACACCAAATTTTAATATATGGGGCCATATTGGCAAGAAACCTCTCCGTTGCTTGTAGTGTGTCACTTTTACTCTTAAGACTATATACAAACACGGCATTAGTATAATCATCAGTAAATGACAAAACGTATTTATATCCCTCTCTGGACTCTGGGGTAATTGGACCGGCCAAATCCATGTGCACTAACTCTAGTGGCTCTTTAGCTCTTACATCAGGCTTTCTGTTTCTGGTTTGTGTAAACTTGCCACGGGTGCACACTTCACAATCTATAGGTTTGTTTGATGAACCTTCAATTTCCATACCATCAACAACACCTTCTAATCTTTGCACATCATCGAAGTTACAGTGCCCCAGTATCTCATGCCATGTTACCAAATCATAACATCCTTTTCACTCGGTCACCACATCCATCATATACTGTATGCATATTTCCTGTGCTGTATTTTTTTAGCTGTGAACTTTGCACATAATTTCGTACTACAGTGTACTGTGGTATGACAATAAAGAAATCTTGAATCTTGAAATGCAAATAATATAATCTATCATGTAAACGTATGGGAAATTCTGTACCGTTTTTGTGCACCAGAACACCTTCGGCTTTCCGGAACGTCATGCTTGCACCACTGGAAGCCGCTGCTTGCACCGGAAATATGTCCTGTGGGTATGAGGGAATGTACAGCGCCCGTCTCAGCATTGTTTTTAGGTGGCGTCCTCGAATGTCCACCAAGCATACCTCAGCATCACCTCTGCGCTCTGCTACTCCCTTACACCTTGTGCCGTCAGCTAGCTCCATGTAGTGAGTCCCTGCCTGGAACTCATCGTCAAACCTTTTGAACTTCGAGACGTCGGTGATGATATGCGAGGTTGCCCCGCAGTCGACCATCAGGCCCCTCACATCGACACCCTGGTTGTTTGGCAGGAATCCTGCCCCTCCGTCGGTTACCCCGAAAATATACTCGTCTGTCGCTTCCTCGGTGGCCCTCCATGTTGCGTCTTGACGCCGTCTCCTCCTGCAGGTTACGTCGTGATGAGTATTATTCTTGCAGTGGCTGCACCACAATTTGCGCCGGCAAGCGCGGGCAATATGTCCCTTCAGACCGCATCTGTAGCACACCACTTCCACTGCAGCCTGTTCAGTTGAGCCAGCACTGGTGGGTCTCGTAGGTCACTGTTTTGTCTGCACCGTCATTACATTGTCCTCTACGGCTGGAGCACGCATCTTTACGATGTCCTCGTAGCTCCGCAGCTTTGTTTTAAATTCAGCAAATGTTATCCTGTCATTCGATTGCGTTAAATGGATGGCAAACTGTTTAAAAGTCCCAGGAAGCCCCTTTAGAACCATAGCTACGTAAAGCCGTGATAGCAGTTTCAGCACGAATAACATTTTCGGTCACACTCTCGCTGCTTGATTTGTGAAGTGAGGTTAGCTCAGTATACAGGCTTATTACTCGTGGCTTCCCTTTACCTGCGTAGTAGTCTTTCAAAATCTTTAGTGCTTCGCGCCCATTGTCGGCTGCTTCTCGCATCACAAGCGACAAACTTTTATCATCCAAGAACTGGATTAATTCCGCATATGCCTCAGCATTAGAAGTCACTTCTTCCGGTGTCTCCACACCCGCTGATTCCGTAATAATTATCTCTTTCAGGCCTTGCAACCGGAGGTGGCCCAAAAACTTAACCTCCCAAAGCTCATAGTTCTTTTCATCCCAGTGAAACAGTAGTCGCGACCAGCGACCACTCTGTTCCGTTTTTCTGGTGTCAGGTCTACTCATGGCTCTACTAAAACAAGCACTTAAACTTCCTGACCGCCTGGGCCCATAACCTGTTCAAAGAGTAAACGCAACAACGTTTCTGGTTTCAGCAAATACACACAGCAACTAAAGCTGTGCTCACTCTAGGTGATTTTTATTACATAATCAACCAATCACAAATGTATACACCCACATTGCTCGTCACGTGCCATTTCATTCATTACATACACAAATGTCAAACAATAAAAGAAAACAAAACATAATACATATTGTGAGAGCACATTACAACAGTTTTATCTTTTAGGTTTTAGTGCCACTGACTGTTGTCTTGCTCCACTGTTGTTTGACGTAGTGATGGCGAACTGAAGCTCTCTGAACCAGTGAAGCGTTTCAATCCAATTGTGTTGAAAACAGGTTCAGTACTCGAAACTTCAGAACTCTATGAGGACATCTGGTGGTGAAAGTTAAGGATAGCATTGTGGCACAAACTGTTTTCACAGATATTAACCATGAATGTCTTTGAGTCCAAGATTAAAACATTTTGAGTATGAATTCATAGATAAATAAATAATGACATAAATAACTATGCCTATTTGGGACCTTGCATAAATAAAAATGTAATTGCCTTCTCCACAAAAAACAAAGTTTGGATTTTGGTTGTGAATGTGTCTTGTGTTTGTTAACAAATACATCAATTTGGGAGGGTTATCAAGAAAAAACACATTGCACATTGCACACATTTCTGTGAATATATTGCGTTCAAACCAGTAACTACAATTCCATTTGAACCACCGCTCTGAAGGTTGCTTTGGTACGAGAAAAATCACGTGACATGTGACGTCCGAAGCAGCAACTGCTTCATTCACTGAATGAATCACCTGAGTGGTTCGCTGCGCCACCGGCACACGCAAACCTGTGCTGCCATTATAACTGGCACCGCATCATTTCGAATCTGAATTCTAGCCCGCTCAAAGCATAATGCACAATATTGTGTTTGGGTCATAACCTCTATAGTGACAAACATTAGTTTGTTCTTATCGATTTATTTTGATTACTATGGAAGCATCTAGGAAGAGAGGTCGGTCTGAAATGTAGGAAAACTTTATTCTGATCGCTCCTGATAAGATGCGCTGGCTGTTAAATATTATTATTGGATTATTTTAAGAGTTATAGAACTGTAACTATCAGCAGCTTATAGGAATGGCTTTCTCAAGTTTTATAAAAACATTAGGCTACATTATAATTATAAGCCTATATGATTAGTGTAGCCATTAGTTTGTGAGCAAAAAAGAAACAGGCTCAGTCCAAAAAGTGTTGAAAAAATAATGTTCCTTAATAAAAATCTTTGAGTGTTCCCTATCCCACCTCCCCCCTGGGCATAGTTACACACACAACTTGTGCCATATTTTCCCAAGCACTCTCTCCCCAATAACCATTAACACAATACACAAATTAATCGGTCTTTGTAAAAAGAATGACATCCTATTGTTAGTATATTGTACATGTTGCACTGTGTGTGTGTGTGTGTGTGGGGGGGGGGGGGCTTGGTGCATGAACTAGATGTATTTCGCTGTTACTGAAGCTTTAAGTAATAAACCCATTTTCAAACCAATTCTTCTAAGTGGTTCAGTGCTTCACCAAAGCTTAACATGCCCATCACTACTACACAGTATAAACAACTTACTTGCAATGAACTCTCTACTGTGCATTCTCTACTCACTATGAACTTTCTAAGCTACGAACATTCTACTTATCTCTCTAATCACTAACTCTCCTGCCTCTGTTGTATGGGATCAAATAGGGCCAATAATATTTTGAGGTTGCGAAGTGATGTTTGAATGTGTAAAAAAGTTTTGCGTCTGTGGAAATATTTTGTGAATGTGTAAAAACGTTTTGCATCTGTAGAAATATTTTGTGAATGTGTAAAAAAGTTTTGCATCTGTACAAATATTTTGTGAATGTGTAAAAAAGTTTTGCATCTGTAGAAATATTTTGTGAATGTGTAAAAATGTTTTGCATCTGTAGAAATATTGTGTGAATGTGTAAAAAAGTTTTGCATCTGTAGAAATATTTTGTGAATGTCTGCAAATGTTTTGTGCAACACTGGAGTTACAAAACCCAAGTTACGAGTTGCGAAATTTTGACTGTGTCAAAACAGGGCCGAAACGCTATCCAATCAGCTCAGTGCTTGGAACGCTGCCCACCGATCACCCATTTCAATCGTTAATGTAGCTAGCATTACACAGGATGTTGTGTATTTATTATATATAGGTAGTAGTAAGTATGTCACACTATTCTCATAGAGTTTAGTGGCATATTTTTGAAATTTGTAATGTTTCCTTTGTTGTTAATCGATTTTTATCACGTTGAATCAAACGCTATTATTCTGAATGCGAAACTATGAAAGGCTAGGAATCCACTAAAGAATCTGGCTCCCTGTGTTACATGTGAACGGTCTTGTGATAAAGCGCCAGCCTCGTACTCCTCCGTGTTGACGGACTCCAGAATAGGGCAGACAAACGTTACTAACCAACTGCCTTTTGTTGCTTGCACTTGATTACCAATGACCTTGCACGTTGATAAATACTAATTTATATAGTTGAAACATTTGCAATGCCACAAAAGTTGATATTTGCCACATATTTTAATTTGAGAGGTTAGCGTTTGCTAATACTGTTTTTATTATAATATCTGTTTTTTTTCTTCCCCTCATCAGATGCTGTCTTGAACTCATTTGACACAACGAAAACAAAAGTAGACATGTACATCGCCAAATACTTGAAAATATGCACCAGAGAGAATGGGTGGTGGTGGGAGAAAGAAGTACCAAGAAGGGAAGATTTACAATGTTCAATGTTGCCCAATGTTTGGGCCGTTTTTCGAAAGTTTTGTGTGAAATGTTGGCACAGTTGCAGCCATGTAATAAAGCATGTTTCTCACGTCAGTGAAGTGTCTTAATCTTGCTTTAAACAATTGGCTTCTTCCTAACTGAATGCGCTTGTCTACAAACTAAGTTTTTATGTATCCATTTCAAGGTGTTTGGTGTAACTGTTGAACACATGAATACTTTAGTGAAAACAGTTTAACAAAATAAACGGTTAAAAAGCAGGACTATAGTGACGTTGAAGTTTCAACGTTGATTGGATTTGCAAAATCTAAACTAAAATCAATATTGATTCAATGTTGGCGAATTCACCTATGTTGAGAAACGTGACGTTGGAATGATGTTGCTATTTCAACGTTGATTAGATTTGCAAAATCGAAACCAAATTCAATGGTTATCCAACACTGGCACCTGACATTGATTCAACAGTCACTCAACGTTAAAATGCCAGCTGGGAAGAAGTAACGAGAACGTGCCTCGCTAGACTTTTCCCCACTACCGTAAATAGTGTGACATATTTTGTTAATGGGGCGCAGATGGCTCAGTGGGTAGGGAGTCAGACTTGTAGTCAGAAAGTTGCCAATCGATTCCCGACTGAGCCAAATGTCGTTGTGTCCTTGGGCAAGACACTTTACCCTAATTGCTCCCAGGTCGTTGCTGTAAATAAGAAATTGTTCTTAGTCAACTTACCTGGTTAAATAAAGGTTAAATAAAAAAATTTTTTACTGACATTTACTTACACAATCTGGATCGCTTAAATATATAATAAATACAGAATCATGTGTAATGCTAGCTACATTAAGGATTGAAATGGTTGATCGGTGGGCTGCTTTCTGACTGGCTAATCAATAAGCAACGAGCTGATTGGATAGCGTTTTGGCCTTGTTTTGACACAGTAAAAATTTCGCAACTCGTAACTTGGGTTTTGTAACTCCAGTGTTGCACAAAACATTTGCAGACATTCACAAAATATTTCTACAGATACAAAACATGTTTACACATTCACAAAATATTTCTACAGATGCAAAACATTTTTACACATTCACAAAATACTTCTACAGATGCAACATTTTTTTACACATGCAAAGATCACTTTGCAACCTCAAAATATTATTGGCCCTTATTTGATCCCATACTGTTGACTCTGTTACTGCAACAACCCACAAAGGCACGCCCGGTGTCGCGCAACTTTAAAGCTTTCAATTCAATTCCAAAGCAGTCACATGGTTGTGTGTGAAATGAAGCTTCAGACGTCACTGGTCACGTGATTATCACAAAACGAATCAAGCTCCGATACAAAGCTTCATTCTAAATTGGTTCATGTTTTTGATACATGCCTCGAAGCAGCGGGTTCACGGGTAACATCACTAGTTTGACGTATCCTAGCTATTTGTATGTTACGAACAAAGCCTTCCTTGAGCTTGTAGGTTGGGGTGGGGTAATCCCATATTTGTACTGTTTTAATCTTGTTTACTTTGTTTTAATCTGTTACTTCATTGTGGGGGGGGGGTTAACTAGTGTGCCTGTATTGTACATGTGCTTGCCTCATTTTAGTTTCTTTGATTTTGAGCGGGGGGCGTACGTGGGGAGCGGGCAGTAGTCCGGGACTGTAGGACCACTGCATGCGGTGTGGTAATTCTAAAGCTATTTCACCAAACTATTTATTCACTTTTGCTGTGAGTGTGAGTGTGTGCTGTGTCGAATATTTGTAGGTCCCACTGGGTGTTAGATGTGCTTGGGAGTAGAATCCCTCCCCCCGGCGAGCGTCCTGCCCTCATCTTTTAACTGGTGGCAAGTATATCAATATATTTACCTTAGACCCTGACTAGAGTTTTTATGAATGTGCCTCAAATAAAGATTATGGTCTTTGCTATTTTTATATATTGCCCACAATAAATACTCATCTTTTATACGGCAAAGTCGTCTGTCTCTGTCCCCTGATTTAAAGAACCTGTGTTGTCCTTAAATAGTTTATCCAGAGGACCTTACCTCTGTTATGAAAAATGTGGCGTTGTCGCAGTATTTGATATTATAACAAGTGCCAAACTGCACCCCCGGTTACATATAGATAAAAAAATATTAGAATCCTCAAGGAAATGCGCACATTTAAGTACAGGAACGAAGGAAGGATGCAAGTTATTAGGCTAATCAGTGCATACTGTTACTGTAAAAACGGCATGAGGAACGCCCCGGAACTAGCCTCTGAAAGTAACCTTCAGGGAGGAAAGACAAATGTTGGTAGTTTGGAACACTTCTGGGTGAACAAAATAGTGGAAGTTCTGAGTTCTGACATACTAACGTTAAGAAATATAATTTAAAGGAAATATGATGTAGCCCATTTATATTTTGTTCAATAGATTACAGTAATAGTATACAGCTATAATTGTCTACCGATTAAAATAAAACAATAAAATACCTTAACAGAATAATATGATTAGGTAATTATCCCTGTTTTGGAGAAAGTCACTTCAAAAAGACATTCTCATCTTACACAAAACGTCTGCAATGCTTAGGGCAAATTCGAACACAAACGACTATTCCTTTTGCGTTTACAAACGTGTTTCTCTCCCTTCAGCTAATTAGAGGAGACGTAAACCATTGACATCTGTAATAAATATTACACATTCTTGACCTGCAATGTAAATGATGTTCTTCTGGATATGTAGGAATATTTACTTTTCTATATTTAAATTGGCTGATCAACATCTAAGAAATAGCAGATTTTAGCTTGATAAATGTGACATTTGGCATAGTTCTTAAAAGTACTCGTATCGGTACTCCTATCGGCAAGTACCCAAAATGAACTACTCTGTACTTGTACTCGTTCCATAAAAAGTGGTATCTAGCCATCCCTATTCTGGGCTGAGTTGTGATGATGAGCTTGTCTTTCTCTTCTCTGCACTTTATATCTCTGTTCTTCTTCGTCTGGTGATGGTGATGGTGATGCTGGAGTGCTTTGCTCCATAGGAATTTCCAATAGCTGCACCTCTTCATTCTGACAGATATCAGGCTCTTGGAAACCTTCTTGCTGGACCTCAACTTCATCTGTTTTCCTTTCATGTTCATCTTCCTCTGTTTTCCCAATGTGTTTAGTGTTCTCTTCCTCAGTGAACACTTCACCTGGCTGCACAACAGGTAAGTAGTAGTACTCATCCTCCTCCTCATCGTCCGTAAAAGTTTGTATTTTCTGTGTTACCTTTGTTTTGGATTCCTGTTTTCTGTGTGTGTGTCTCTGTTCAATTTGTGTGTTCCCACAGGTGGCCCTGGTTCTGCTCATCATCACTTATCACTGACTCCTCCCCTCTGTTATCCCATACACCTGGATTCATCAATCAACATCAATCCCATCATGCTCTTCTCCTCTATATAAAGTGTGTATTAATATTGTAACTTATCACTGACTCCTCCCCTCTGTTATCCCATGCATCCCATTCATCAATCAACATCTATCCCATCATGCTCGTCTCCTCTATATAAAGTGTGTATTAATATTGTAACTTAACACTGACTCCTCCCCTCTGTTATCCCATACACCTGGATTCATCAATCAACATCAATCCCATCATGCTCTTCTCCTCTATATAAAGTGTGTATTAGTGTTGTAACTTATCACTGACTCCTCCCCTCCGTTATCCCATACACCTGGATTCATCAATCAACATCAATCCCATCATGCTCTTCTCCTCTATATAAAGTGTGTATTAGTATTGTAACTTATCACTGACTCCTCCCCTCCGTTATCCCATACACCTGGTTTCATCATTCAACACCCTTCCCATTGTAGCGGGTGGAACTTAGGACCTGGCAGGAACTACATTATGGGCACACAGGAAGTCTATATAAGAGGAAAGTGTGCAGTAGGTAGTTCTTAATTGGGGCCTACACAGCAAGCAGGCACACGGTAAGCCAGAGTGATTGATTGGTGGTATAAAAATGTAATCTGATTGTATAAAATACTAATTGCTAACCCTTAA
>JACXGM010041357.1:0-10074 GCA_016801145.1 Umbra pygmaea
TTCTACTTTTATTCACTCTGACACACTAGTACCCACATTAATACTTTCACTTCAGGATAAAACTCACATGTGTTTCCTTTATTTTGATACCAAGAGTATGTTTATAGCCCTTGTAGTTTTGGAGATATACTCCATTAGATTTGGGCATGTTTTATTTCTTTCAAAACCAGAAAAAACGCTTGGGGATGAAGAGGTTAAACACATACAAGTCATATTACACATGAAATAGCCATTTTCAAAAGTCAGTTATCCATAACTGACAAATATTCACACAAAAAATTCAGCTCTGTTAACTGACCTCAAAGTAAAAATAAAAATGCATGCCTTAGTGCATCTATTGAGACGCACCAAATTTAGTAATTAAATAATAAACAATGGCTTCAACATACAAGCTCTATATAAAAAAACAACAAGGGGCTGAATAAAGGTCAAACAGTCAGGATAGTATTCAAGTTTCTACGCCCCCCAAATTTCTGATTGACCCAGGTCTCCGCGTCCTCAGGTGAATCAAATTGTGAAACTTTCCCATTGTGCTCAACAGACAAACGAGCAGGGAAACGAAGCGAAAACTTCACATTGCTATCGCGCAGTCTCCTTTTAATGTTAGTATATTTTGCTGTCTTTGAAGCAACACTAGCAGTGTAATCTGGGAACATAAAGATCTTGATCTGGCGATAAAACAGTTGGTCTGTACCGGGTCTTCTCAGGGCACAATCCTTGTTGTGGGAGTTGTGGAAACGTACAATAACACCTCGAGGCATCCTGACGTCTCCCCCCCCATCATGCGAGTTCCCTGCCGATGAGCGCAGTCAAGTTTCAGGGGTGACTTGAAGATGGTGGAAAGTACGTCAAAAAATTGATTAGACATAAAAGAGATTGTGTCGGTCCCTTCGAGACATTCAGGGATGCCGAAAATTCTAATATTGTTACGCCCTGACCGGGATTCAAGATCTTCAGTTTTTTCGCCCATTTTGCGATTCTCTGTGTCCAGATGAGTAACCACATTCTCTAAGGTGACCAACCTGTCACTGTACGCGGAGAGATGATGTTCTAGCTCGTCTGTGCAGTGAATCTGTTCCTCCATCGATGTTTTTATAGATTCCATAGCAGCGGTCATAGGGGAGATAGTAGCTTCAATTATGGATGTAACTTGAGCAACAAAAACAGCAGACAGTTCGGCCAAGAGTTCAGATTTAAAACCCTTCAGATCCGCCAACGTGACCGGAGAAGATATATCTTCAGATGTACCAGTTAACTTGTCATGTTGGATAACGGATTCAAAGCCGGCTGCTGTTTGTTTTGATCTCGATGGTTTCGGCATCTTATCGAGGTGAGTATATTGCAATAAACTATTTTATCAGTTATGGGCAAGTTGACGATAGTTTGGCCCGGAATTTGTTTATAACATATAGTAAATAGGTCAAACACGGAGCTTTCTACACACACAGCCTCTCGTCTCACATGCTTAACCGGAAGTCAGTCTCCTCTGATTTACGTTTTCTAAATTAAATAGATCAAGCGGCTCCTGTAGCATAAAAAAGGCACTTTTAATGTAATAATTGATGCAGCTATAATGAATTAATGAATTCAATCTTAATTTGATGTCTAATGCCAATACAGGGTACCAGACACGTCACAAGACTTTCAAATTTCTTGTGGCTCAGATGTCTGGTGGCTGGGGGGTATGCATGTGTTACATTAGCTATATTTAAAAAAATCCATATCACCATCATGTCATTCTTTGGAAAATATATAGCCTATAGATTATATCCTACCAGCCGTGGTCGGTGAATCTTAATTGGGGAGGACGGGCTCGTATTACGCTCAGAACCGGAGTGAATGGATTGTGTGCAAATCAAAAAAACAATTGGTTTTGTTCGTTGCGCACCATTCCATTCACTCCGGTGCCGAGCGTAATACGAGCCCGTCCTCCCCAATTAAGATCCACCGACCGCGGCTGTATCCTACTGATATGGAATATATTCTCCTCACAGAGTTTCTCTCTTAACTCATCAGATCCAAATTTAAAATGTACCTACAGCAGAGAGAGAGATCTAAAAAGGATATCGACTTTTTAGACATTACCATTTATAAAAACGGGGAATGGGTTTTTAACATTTGTGTTGGGTGTTTAACATTTGTAATACAATGACTGAGTACCCATCAATGCAGGTCTGGGCGAGGGGAGATTATGTGTCACCTTTCTACAAAAATGATGTGCGCTTTGTAAGTGTGCGTGCAATGCTGATTTTTTTTGTACACAAAAGAAGATTTCTGCGCGATGTACATGGGTGCGCAATAATATTGGGTGCGCACTTTATGCACTAAAATATGGTAGTTTGGTGCATTTATCACCCTTTTCCATTTAGTTTGCTTGAAAGGTTTGGTGATGTCATTGTGTCAAAGACTCAGTGCTGTTATTGTATGCAGGAGATTTGGGACTAGATTTTATTCTTCTTACATTTGCTTTAATTTCAATGGTCCCAATACTTATGCTTGCATGCAATGGAACTCTGAAGACACTGTTATTCTTAGTTGTTAAAATGTTGAAAATAATAGGTGACAGTTTTTGCATCCTTGCTTCATATTCATCTTTGTATCTATTGTACTACAAAAATAGCTATTTTGACTTTAGTGTTCCAATAATTATGGAGGGCCTTATAACTCTGCATATATGTTGTTTATTTTTTGCTGCTGTGTAGGGCTGGGGCGGTATGGATTTTTTCTTACCGCGCTTGAAAAGCAGGAAAATCCCGCAGTAATGCAGTATACCGCTTTTGTAACTTTTCCCAGTTCCCCTTCCCTGGAAACTGCCACTTCCCTGGTCTATACTGCTCAGAACTACAATTCCCAGTCACCAGTTCTACTTCCTGTGTACTACAGCTTCCCTAGTCAGGTCTCCAAAGAACTACATTTCCCATACCCGGACACAATTAGCCTAATTCCATTCACCTGCTCTCACTCACTCTGTATATAAGCCACACACAATCCATAGCCTCTTTGCGAGGTACTGTGAGTATTCCATTCGTTCTCTACTGAGCATTATAGTCTTATATTGTTTGTTCTGGTTATGACCTTAGCTTTGTCTGTGACAGTCTGCCTTGGATATCCTTTTGTACCTTTGCCAATATCTTGTGTTGCTATACTGGCCTGAAGCCTGCTGTGTATTAGTTTATGAGTCTGCCTTGGTTACCGTCTGTACTTCTGCCTTTTGGATTATACCTGTTTTTATATTAAACAGTGTTCTTTTTACATTTGAAAAGTGATTCATTACAGCTTTAAATCCCCCCGTGCACACACACACACAGACTTTTGTGCACACACCAGAGGCTCAGGCAATTGAACATAGTAAGGATCATGTTTATAAATAAATAAATGCTAAATGAAATGTTATGGTTTGCTGTTTTTTCTAGAAAAAAAAAGTCAAGGCTGGGATTACATTTATATTTTTTGCTAGAAAAAACAGCGTTTGATTTGTTAGGTTTAAGCGAGGCCCTGAAAGACGTAACGACATTACCTGCAGCACTGAACACACGTTCTGAGGGAATACTTGTAGCGCAAATGGTCAAATATTTTCTTGCTACTTTTGAAGGCAGAGGGAATTGCCTGTTGTGTACTGCTGGAGTCTCCAGTCTTAACGCTGGAGTCTTTGTCTTCTGTGTTTCTCTGTTAAGTATTTAAACGCCGCCATTTAAACACCGCCATTCAAACTCCGTTATGAGGACATATTAACACAACTTTTTAAATTGTATTGGATGTAATTTTCGGACCCGTAATCTGAACAAACAGTAAGCAGTTGTTGGAACCCAGCACTACTTGGGCTGAAAACAACCAGATCATTCGCATACATAATATGATTTAGGCTACACACTTATCTCCAATCATACACCCGGATTTACCCATACTCATTCAACTGTGAAATGTTGTTGTGTATGTGGTGCTACGCTAAAGTCTAGTTACAATGCTATAAAGACCCTTGCCTTGCTTGCGTTAGCTACTCCCTTACCCCTTCTACCAGTTTATATGGCCACTTGGGCAGTGCAAATGCAAATAGCAAAACCGGATTTGAGGGAGAGTAGTTAGTAAAACTGTTTAGTTGTGTTTAGTGGACTTTTCCTATAGGTTCCTGTAACTATGGTTGGAAAGTGGCATATTATACTGTCAACCGGCGCTACATCATAGAATGTCTCTGAACAGATTAACGCCCACTATTGGGGGGGAAAACAAACTGCCATACAGTCAATTACAAGTCTTATACTTTTATTGGCATAATCATACCTCAGCGTCTTGTGATTACAAGCATGCAACCTTAAACATAGACTACAATTTATTATTTTGATCAGACAAAGTCTGAGCAATATATTGTAATTGTAAAGTGTATTATTATTATTTCACCCAAATTTGGATCCCATTCAATGATGCCTTATTGCACACTATATTTTGTTTCAATTGCACATAATGCAATAAAAAAAGGTTTTAAAAACAATGATTATGCTCACATTATATATATACCATATGCTTGTTAATGCAGATTGCTCTATAACAGTCAAACTAAAGCTTGTGGTGAATCATGTGCTTTAAACAAATGTTCAGTAGGATGTATTTAATCCAAGTATAGTCTCAAATCCTCAGGCACTTGAGGCAGTATAGCCAGCGACACACAAACAGTGACCCACATCACTTTCCTATTCAACTCACTGTAGGCCATAATTGTATATGGTGATTGCTCTATAAAAACTAAACCATTGTTTGTGCCGAATCATGTGCTATGGATAATACAAATGTTTTATTTACTCTGGAATTATCATTAAAAGTGGAACTGACAGCATTTTAACCTTTTTTAACACTTATTTTCTTTACATTTTTCTCCTTCCCAATCCCCCATAATCCTGCCTGTTTTGGCAGCTCTACAACTCCTTGGCCAGATCTGTGGGATCGCGAGGGAGCGTGCACATGGTTCATCCAACCACAAGTTGCACAAAAATGAAGCCATCAATGGCTGCAATCACATTTTTCTCAAATGCACTGGTCTAGTTTGTATTGCTGTCCAGAAGAGTGTACTCAGTACTTTTAATATAAAGACATACTATATACATTTAAAGCTGTTTACTTTCTAAAAATATGAAGTAAAATCATTCACTGGCTTAAGTAAATGTCCGGGTAAGACGGCTCTGGCCACTGGGTCAGGTTGTTACACCAATTTGACATGGGGAGAATGAAGGGACATGATTTTAAATTGACCAAATTAAGTTTGTGTATGTATCTTTCATGCTCTATGGCAGGCAGGGTGGACATATAATTACTTGACATTAGTCATTAGTGATTTTGTAAGTTCTTCACGCCTGCCGGCTGAGTGCGGATGTTGTTTTGTGCCGCTATTTTGTATTGAAGTATAGTCAGAGTCTAGTTTATCTTCCCCCAAAAATGGGTGGTTAGTACGTATAGTAGTAGTACGTATACCAGCAACATGAACTCGGATTTTCCTTTTCAAAATAATAGCAATCGTAATTCATTACAATAATCATTGTTAATTCATTGAATAGATATGCTATTGTTGGATAAGACAGACTCTAGAATGTAATCGTGTCACACGAGACACTGACAATAAATTCAATCAAATTGTGTGTACAACAAATTTATTAATGTTTTAGCAAAAATAATGTTATAATAGATTTTTATTATCACACACTCCCATTGTTTCTTTACACACAATACAATTGTATTTGGTTACAATTCACTAGCTTTATAACAAATTAACAATGATTATTGTAATGCATTAATACAACTGCTATTATTTAGAAAAACAAAAATCAGAGTTTGCGTTGCTGGCATATTAGTGTTGCCAGGCGAACAGTACTTGCGTATAGCTATGGCCGGTTCTGAGCACGTGCAATTAAAAACTGAGGTCCTGCTTTTGGGGCTTTCTCATGCAGCTGTATTTTCTGCTTTAGTAAAATGTTTAGCCCTAAATTTGCTCCATCTTTTGATGTCAACAATGTGCACACGTGCAGGCCAATTTTTTTTTTGCAGTGATGACTGTGACGAGCTCAGAACTGCGGTAGGCGTCACGTGACCGGGTTAATGCGGTAACCGTCCCAGCCCTACTGCTGTGTCATTTGGCTATATTGCTCTATTGTTGTGTTGTGTTTATTTTATTAGAACATTTTGCATCGCCAGGGTTGGAATTCCTAACCAAGCGTTTGAGTGTAATTGGAACTTGTTTTAACTGGCACATGTCGATAAAAAAAAATCTGATTTGCATACCTGTGTAATGCAATATTTGTAACGTGTAAGTAAAATCCATTAATCAAACGTTCTACTATGTTTTCCTTCTAACCCATTGTATTTTCATCTACAGAAAGGAGGGCTTGGCAAAATGCGGGAAGTGCAAGAAAGCATTCTATTGCAATGTGAAATGCCAGGTAAGATGATGATGTTGATGATGACATTAAACAGATATATACACACAGACAATACTAGGCATTTAATCATAAGTGCATATGTACGGTACTTCATATTGATTGCTGTTATTTTTGACAAATTTGGTCACTGATATACTATAGAACAGTGTCTCCCAAGCAGGGGTACATGGACCCCTAGGGGTACTTGGCCTTTCTACAGGGAGTACTTAAATAGACTCATGAAAGCAAAAGATTTTAGTTAAAATGAATATTAAAGGGTACTTCAAAAGTATTTTTTAGGCAGAGCAAAAGTATGTTGATTGTACAGTAGAAACCATGGCTTATAGAAAGGATTCCTATTGTTCAAGGAAAAGGGGGTAAAGGTAGAAGGTATGGGGGTATAGAATGTATTTTTTTGGGAAGTTTGTAGTTTTTTAATTTGGGGTAGCGTGGTCAGGATATTTTATGTGGAATATAGGTGATTGATGGTGGTAGACTGCGATTGGAGATGGAATGGTTGATGTTTGTAGTGGAGCTGCTGGTTTGGGGGATATTACAACTCAAAGTCTGAGGAATCGCAAGGTTGTCTAATGTCAAGTATCTCTTTAGCACACCTATTTTTATTTATAAAATAGATACCTACAGTCACCTGATAAACAGTATTTTTATTTTGCCCTAGTCCAGTATAATTTTGGGAGCCCTGCATTTGTAAAAATGTAAGCATTTAAAGTTTTTGGGCAAATACACATTTCTTGTTGTTTTTTGTCTCTCATTTGAAATGATGGAGTTACATTTCAAATGATGGATGGCGATGCTCTGCCAGGTCTAAGATGTAACCGGTTGATTCTCTGAATCGGGTGCCCCAAACTTCTGAAAGATTTTCAATTAAAGGAAGTCACAAAAATCCTTTTTAAATCCATCTATCAATCAAAGCACATGTTTTTGCATTATATATATTATTTGATTTCATTTAAAAAAGTAGTACGCAACAAACATGTTTGCATGTTCTCATTAACCATCATTACAATTTAATTTAATATGAAAGACATTAATTGCAAAAAATACCAACATGTTGCTGCTAATAATAATGATTGTCTACTATATATACACACACACACACACACACACACACATATATATAATATACAGCGGGTACGGAAAGTATTCAGACCCCTTTAAATTTTTCACTCTGTGTCATTGCAGCCATTGTTGTTTTTTTTTGAAGGATCAGCTTCAGTATTCAACATAGGTATTGTCTTCGTTCTAAAATAAGCATAATTTCCAATCCCACATTTTTTATTATTGCTTTCTATATTTTACCCCCATCCTAACCTTTACCTGACCAATCGTTGAGACCAATTACATTTGACATTTTAACATTTAGCTCTAGCTTATACATTTTATATTTTCATCAATCATTATTTTCCATTCACCATATAATTCATCAAATCCAATGTATTATTTAACAATATTTGCAAAGCATGTGCCTTTTACAGATCTTGATTTTACTTGATCAACAAGTTCAATATCGTCCATCTATTTCTTAGCCACAGCCATATTGGGTTTCTATTTGCCATGTGTATTTCTACTGTACTCTTATGCTTCACATAATTATGAAACCTTTCTATTGTCAATGACACCACCAATTTGGAATAAAAGATAAATATTTTTGCTAAAATAATTATCATATTATTGTTTGACTATTACATTTTAAGTCTCCAAGTTTTGCAATTTGTAACGTTAATATAAGATAAATATTGCATTTATTCCTCCATTCTTGATTGATTGATTCTTGTACCTGTGACCAAAAGCATGCTACATATGGACAGTACCAAACAAGATGATCTATAGATTCGGCTTCCTCGGGGCAAAACCTGCAGATTTGGGAAGATTGAATTCCCCACTTGTATAGATTTCTATTTGTTGACAGTATTTTATATAATAATTCTAATTGAAATATTCGAATTTTTTAGTCTGGTGTTGTTTTGCGTATTAATCCAAAAGCAATATGCCACGGGATCGGAACATCAAAGATTTCTTCCCAGCTGTTTTGTAATTTATATGGAACAGCAACCAATTTTTTTGTTCTTAGATGGAATTGGTATATTTCTTTGTTTATCTGTATTTTCTTCCATGTGAGATCTTTGATACATGGTTGACAGACAAGTTCAGACTTTTTCCCCTCTTGTACTTTCTTCTTCCAAGTATATGGTATTGCTGCAGTTAGTTGATTGTATTTTTGAAGGGAGCAAACATCTCCATATATTTTTGTTAACTGTATGTAAGGCATCACTCCACCGGCTTCATTTATAATGTCATTTACAAACATATGGCCCTATGAAATCCGTGTTATTTTTTGGCTAATTCAGTTTTATTTTTTTCAAAATTCCGTGATTTCCGTTATTTTTTCCAATTTCCGTGATTTGGACAAAAGTTGCATTCAGAAGCCTGCACACGACCCTAAAATATAGAGAATTTTGCTGTACAGTTTGCACAATCATTGCCAGGTAGGCTAAATGTACTTTCCATATGATCAAAGTACTTATTTCTAGACAGGCAGAAGGCTATTTCACGAAATATTAGTCATGTTAATAACACATTATTTCTTCTTACAGATGAATCTACCCACAATAAAAAATAAGAGTAGACAAAGATTCCCTAACATATGGAAGAAAAGTGGAACAACGACAAACAAAAATATTTATAAACGTTATTTTAAGAAGTTGTATCAGGCGCAATCGTGTGGACAAGCCATAACATTCAGCAGCCGCTATTCCGACATTGCTCTCCCTGAGTGCGAGCTGCCTGATTAGCAAGACCGTCAGAGAATTGCTTCAGGCGAAGGAACATAGTAGCCTATACCTAAGGTTACGCTTTACTTGGATAGTCTGACATTCCATCTGTATGTGCTCTACAGATAGTTTGTTGATAGTCATATCATCAACAAACTATGAACAAACCATCTGTTGATAAGCAACTAATTGTGTATTTTAAGGATAGGGGTAAGTTTAGAATATGTTTTAGGGTAATGGTTAAGTTTAGGTTTAACATAAGGGGAATGGTTAAGGTTAGGATTAGGGTTAGGGTTAGTAGATAGTTTGTTAAAATGTTGTTAACAGTATGCAGATAATATGTAGAGCATCTAGAGATGGACTCAAAATAAAGTGTTACCAGCAGATTTATTTTGGTGTTCTATTCTATCCAATGTTTCCTATATTTCAAAACAAATTGTCTATGCTATATTCTGATAAAATGTCACTCATTGGGGTTACTAAAGTTCGCTGGATCATGTGCCTATGCATCTGACAAACTTTATTTCTTGTTTGGAGTGCGCAGTGTTCTAATGGTTTATTGCTAATCTAGTACAAAATTCTACTAAAAAATAATACAAAACATTTTCATGAACAACTATCTATAATGTATAATGTTGGCAGCAGCCTAAAGTAGCGACCTAACCTGAACAGGGAAAGGGAAATGGGATAAAGTAACAGAAAAAAAGCTGCAAAATGTTTTATGAAATTGTTTCCTTTGGTCAAATGTAGGTAAATCATTTGTTTTGTTTTGTGTAAACACAGCCAGAGTTATGGTGCCTCAATTTCGGTCATGTATTTTAGGCGGTCGCCTATTTTACCAAACACATTACAGACAGGAAGTAGGAAGTAAAAATTACAAA
>JACXGM010041358.1:0-10074 GCA_016801145.1 Umbra pygmaea
CGGTGATGTTCTGGACAAGTCGCTCATCTCGGATTTCCACCGTCGATGTCCCGATCGTCCGGCTCCTCGTCCGCGGGGTCGTCCTCCGGGCCGTCGCCGGCTTGCGTCGGGAGCCGCTCCCTTGAGGGGGGGTCCTGTAATATCCCAGGAGGGCCTTGGGTTCCGTAGGTCTCATTCCCCGGAGTTTTGAGGGATGCATACGGGGGAGTGGAAACGAAGTCCCTTCTCAGCGCAGCTGAACGGTGTTTCCTCATCAGGACCGTTATATAAGAGAAAGCACGGCTTCCTGTTTCTTTGTGTGTGATTCCACCTATGCTGTTGGCCTTGGTTATGTAGTTCGTTATTCCTGCTGGGTTTACTACTCCTTTGTTATAAAATACATTCCTGTATATCATACCTTATCCTGCGTCTGCGTCCTGACTATCCTCACACCCAAAGAATCCTTACAGTATCTGAGCCCCACAGTAGTTCTATCAATTCAATTACTTCCAAAAGGCTTTAATGTCGTAAAAATGTAAATTTATCCTAAGTGTAATTTGTAATCTAATAAATCACATCACTGCATTTGTTTCAGGATTGGTTAGGTTGTTCATCCTCTCAGCTGCTTACAGCACTCAAATTCCAGATCTTATCACAGCTACCACTGATTAAGGTGTGATGGTTGAGAGCTTAATCCATTGCATTGTCAAGGCCGAGCACACTTCCACTACCAATACTGCTGCTGTCCTCTTCAGATTTCTCCCTGTCTTTGAGTCTGCTCGGAGGCAGGCTTGGTGACCCCAGAACTAGGCTGTTTAACGTAGTGGCCCATCCTTCTGTGCATCTCAGATGCCTACAGTCAAAGTTTACAACACAGTTACCACAAAGGTAGAATAATTGAGAGTAAATTTAACCCCTTTGTCTGCCTCTATTCTCCTATAAAGTTAAATTTTTGGGCAAAAAAATTTCTGTGCATATTCATAATTTGTGTTTGCTGCAGTCTACATCATGTATAAAATTGATCCCTAAATACTGAGCTGTCCAACCTACAAAGTAGGGGATATACAGTATGTCCCGATATGGGGATTGTGTAATATTTACAACCGTACATCTCAGAATTTATCCCAAATTACGTTCTCAGGAAACTATTTTGAAAACCTGAATTACGTTATATGTCAACATATTTAGAGTTTTTTACGTTTGAACTGAACATTTCGTTTTTAGGCTATATTTGTACTTCAATTACGTTGCTCCGGTACATTTCGTTTAGTTGATTTATGCGAGAACATTCCATACATTCCATAGAGTTCGAAATTACATTGCAACATTCACAGTTAAGGTTAGGTAGGAGGATACTAACGGTTAAGGTTAGGCATGAGGTTACTAACGGTTAAGGTTAGATATGACGTTACTGAGGTTAAGGTTAGAATTAAGGTTAGGGTTAACATTACAAAAACCGACAATCGCCTGTCTGCATGACGCAAGCAATGTAGAACAAAACACACACAAAGTGCAGGATTTCAACTCGCGAACACTGGCATGCAAGTCGCGGATATATGCCCGTCCACCATCCCCGACCTCCACCCTAGCAAAAACGATGCTATTTACATGCTACGTCATGGTCTTCATATGTTCATATTTAACGTTATTCGAGTGTTCAATTTAGTTCCCTACAAACATAATTGACCCTCTCATACATTCATATTTCACATATTTCGGTTTCACAAAATAGTTCCCTCAGAACGTATTTCATGTGATTTAGGGCTGAATATTTACTTACATTCATTTTCTTTCAAATGGCATCACACATTTGCATCCACAAGCAGTTAGATTTGGGTCTGTAATTCTATGTGGAAATTAAACTTTTAATGAATATCCTCAAAAAATGAATAAGATCAAATATGCCTTCATTGACGTCCAAATTTTACCAAACAATCTAAATCTTTTACCCAACTCTCACTTCATCATTCCTTTTTACCAGTCTCTGTCTGGTGGCACCTTGGACACCAGAACTAGGTTGGTTAACAAAGGGGACCATCCTTGATCCTTGATCCTTGATCATGACAAAGTACCAGAGCTGTGTGTTGATGGTGCTAGGTTGAGTGAACGTTTTGAGTGTTTCGTTTAAGTGTCCCCTTACACTTTTTTGTTATGGCACATCATGTCAAATTCGAAACAATTTCAAAATATTCAATTTCAGAGATATTTCTGAGCAAACGTTTAATGAATACTCTATATGCTGCTGCGGTAAGACCAGCCTGTATTTAGGTGGTTAATCTCAGCACAAGGTCATCTAATTACACCATATGCTGTAGACAGCAGACATAAAACGTCTCTCTGTCAATCTTACTCCGACTCACAACACAGTCAGGTTGGCTGGCAACATCCATATCTGTCAAAGTCGAGATAGCTAGATGAACGGAACGTGCTGCTGTCAATCAGAAGGTATATAGTAAAGCGATGGAGGTTTTCCAGAAACAGCAAGGCCAACTCCTGACAATTCTGTTTGCTCTTTGGAAGAGGGACATGTTTGCCTGAAATGCAGGTAGGCCTGTTTACCCTTGACATCCACATTATCATCCTATAAAAGAGAGCACTCATTTCAATAGTATGTCTTATCTATCAACTGAGAATAACATGTTCAGTAAAGTGTACCTCAAAGTTACACATTAAATTTGTACATTAGTAGGCTGCCTGAAGTGACCCACGTTACTGACTAAGCAGAGCTGACTTAATTTGATAATTTCAGTATTTGCTAAGAAAATGTGCCTGTGTTTTGATTGGATCTTACTCAATAGCTCTTTGCAACACCTCAAGCCCACACAAGAAACAAAGTACAGTATGTTGGAATGTTTTCCTGTTAATTGTGTATGAGCATGCCACCAGTTAAGTGTTGTAAATAACATTATTTACTTTTATCGAAAATTACTGGCATAATCAATATTTTCATTTTCTGGTTTGTTATGGCTGTTATCTAGTGTTTTGCTTCATTGCCAGGCAACGGTGTTCTCTGCTGCTTCACAAACAAAGAGGCTTCCTAAATGTGGTTATATGCCTGCTATTTTTAAAACTGTTTTGCAGCAAAAAGATGTATTGTCATCTCCAAGTAATATCTCCTATGCTATCCGTACACCGTGATTACTCTCGGGACTGTACTAATGCAAATTAAAGGAGATAGAGTTTGTTTTCATGGGGCGGTGCTTTTGCAAATTAAAGGAGATAGTTTGTTCTCATGGGGCGGTGCTTTTTCAAATTAAAGGAGATAGTTTGTTCTCATGGGGCGGTGCTTTTGCAAATTAAAGGAGATAGAGTTTGTTTTCATGGGGCGGTGCTTTGCAAATTAAAGGAGATCGAGTTTGTTTTCATGGGGCGGTGCTTTTGTAAATTAAAGGAGATAGATTTTGTTTTCATGGGGCGGTGCTTTTGCAAATTAAAGGAGATAGAGTTTGTTTTCATGGGGCGATGCTTTTGCAAATTAAAGGAGATAGATTTTGTTTTCATGGGGCGGTGCTTTTGCAAATTAAAGGAGATAGAGTTTGTTTTCATGGGGCGGTGCTTTTGCAAATTAAAGGAGATAGAGTTTGTTTTCATGGGGCGATGCTTTTGTAAATTAAAGGAGATAGTTTGTTTTCATGGGGCGGTGCTTTGCAAAACACAGATCACAATTAATTCAATTCAAAATGGAGATATCCAACCACTGATAAACACCCCCACTTATCGATGTTTCTTCCCAACAACTTCAAAGCACCCATTCAGACTTATAAGTCAGTATTGAGTCAGATTTCCGCCAGGCTAGTATAAAAGTACATATTCGTTTTTTCCTATTTTGAGCTTTGTTCATTACGTCTGCTAACAGGTTTTCTAAGAACAGAAACAAATTAGTAGTTAAGTTCAGTCAAATGCTGTTTTTTATTTATTTTGCCTTTATTTTATTTACAGTTTAAGGCTTGAATGTGATTTAATTCAGAAAATTCAGAATTGCCAGATCACCCTGATGACAGTAATGTATATTGGCTTTTCGAACGTTAGCTAAGATGATAGCTGTTCAGAAATGTGTATATCAAACACTGTAATTGGATTAACAATGGAACTGATTATGCTTTAAAACGTAACACACTTGTAACTGAAATTCTGTGATATCCCCACAATTTTCCTAGGTATAGTAAGCTTCTCCTCTACCTCCATAGGTTTGATTGTGATTGCAATTTATTTGGTTGTGAGTTTCGGTAGAAATAAGTGTTCTGCCACTAGTTGTGTGTGTGTGTGATGGGGGCTAATTTAATGAAATTACATTTCCAAAATCGGTCTGGGTTTGAAATCCGGCCACTTCTTAAAATGTATTAATTAGTATTATTTCATTGTTTATTTATTGTTCATTTGTATTATTTTATGAACCGGAGAGGCTTGAACCCTGTTCACCAGGTGTTATCTGTGATTCTGAAGTCGGGCGCTTCGACTTTTACACCAAACTCCGGCACATATTTTATCTTGAGCTAACAAGCTACTTATCATACACCAGAATCAACAGACACAATCCCCACAGCTCTGGAGACAGAGTCAACAAGCTGATTACCGGTAAACAACTTCAAACAAATGTTAGCTAAATAAATAATAATAACAGAAGAATTTCAGCTTCAGGCTCTTTGAATAGTGGAGTGTGAGTGTGTTCGTGTGCGCGTGCGCGGCCAACTGCTATTCAATATCAACAGGGGTATGTTTTCCATCCAAAATGTACAGGAGAACGATTCAATATGTCGAGATGCTCTGGTAAAGCTTGAACCCATTAAACATGTTGTGGTGCTTTGGAAATGCTTGAATTTAATAAATATGTTGAGCTTGAACAGATTATGTTTGTTGTGATGTTCTTGGAAAAAATTGAACTTTTGAAAATGTTTAAAAATTTGAGTTCTAGAAAAAGCTTTAACTCATCAAATATGTTGATGTCAAGGAAAAGCTTGAACTTATTCGATATGTCGAGATATTCTGGAAAGCTTTAACTTAATGAATTTTATAATTCCTAAGGTTTGGAAGACTGCTCTACTACTTGCACTTATTAAATGTTGTGATCCCAGTAATTTCTACAATTACAGACCTATCTGTTTTCTTGTCTTGTGAAAATATAGAAAAAAATGTTACCCACCAGCTGCGCTCCTATTTACACCATGTTCCAAATGATTTTGCAAATTACATTTTACATTGATTTTCCTAAATAGTCGATGCAAATGACAGTCAGTAAAATTTTCAAGTCACCAACCATTAGGGTATTAGTCAAATTTCATTTAACATAACATCCAATGAAAACAGTATTTTATCAGAAAGAAAAAACTCAAAATGCACTCTTCCAAATTATTATGCACAACAGAGTTTCAAAACATTTTATAGGTTGTAAAGAACTGAAAATGGTCATTTGTTGAATATTGTTTATGTTTTTAAAATACTGTCTGTGCATTGCCAGTCAGGGGTGCCAGTAATTCACTTTAACACTGTTTTTCCTTTGCCATAGTACCCTAAGAAAATTTTTGGACTACTCCATTGACAATGAATGACCATTGACAATGATCTGGCATAATGCAAAGAGGTCTAATGGTCTCGTGAAAACGGAGCTTAAGCTGCAGTAAGACCTTTTTGCTGGGTCAGCACCAGTGGGCTAGAATGTAGAACATTTCCTCAGTGGATCATAGACAATCTTTTCCAAACAAATTATTCTAAATTTAATTTACTAAACTAAAAGTAAATGCTGATTAAACATATATTGAGGAAAAGGTTAGGGTGGTAGAAAGGTTTTATACCTCTAAAATGGGAAATGTCATTGGATGAACAATCTAAAAGTAGCCAACTAAAAGTAGTAAACATCCACTAATATATTGATTAGCAAAATCATCTGAAAATCATTAATCTCATAGACCCCATGGAAAATCGAGTAAAGGGAAGTGAGACCATGTCTGGAGGAAGACTGGGGCCCCCGCCTGGAGCCAGAACCCATGCTAGTCATGGGTTGTCTATAGTGAAAACTACAGTCTTATGCAAAAGTTTAGGCACTCCTGACAATTTCCATGAATTTAATTTATAAATAATTGGGTGTTTGGATCAGCAATTCCATTTTGATCCAGAAGCATCTAGAGGCTGTTACTTCTGCTAAAGCTGGCTCAACTAAATATTGATCTGATATTTATGTTGGGGTGCTGAAATCTATACACCTGTCTAATTCCATTTCGATGCATATTGCACATTTTCTGTTAATCCAATAAAACACTACAGAAATATTAAAAACACCCATTTATTTATAAATGGAAATAATAGAAATTGTCTGTATGTTCGAACATAAGGATTGTGTATGTGGTACCAGAGCACCCTAGGCCAAAGGTTGTGATCATCTTTGTGATCTTGTCGTCTGATCTAAGGCCGTATGTTTTGGACACTCGGGTGAAGAGAGGGGCGGAGATGTCAACTGATCACCATCTGGTGGTGAGATGGATCAGAGGGTGGGGGAAGACTCTGGACAGACCTGGAAAGACGTGCAGGTGAACTGGGAACGTCTGGAGGAGGCCCCTGTCCGAGAGATCTTCAACACACACCCCCAGCAAAGCTTTTCTGGCATCTCTGTGGAAGTTGGGGGCATTGAACCCGAGTGGGCAATGGTCAAAGCTTCCATTGCTGAAGCTGCGGCGGTAGGCTCTTAAGGTGCCTCAAGGTCTTAGGTGCCTCAAGTGGCGGTAACCCTTGAACACCGTGGTGGACACCAGTGTCCGACTAAAAAAGGAACCCTTCAGGAATATGTTATCCCAGGGGACCTCAAAGGCGGCTGCAGGGTACTGCCTTGCCCAAAAGGCTGCAGCCTCTGCCATGTCAGAGGCAAATCAGTGGGTGTGAGAGAAATTCGGAGAGGCTATGGAGAAGGACTTTCGGTCAGCACCAAGGTGCTTCTGGAAAACCATTCAGCACCTCAGAAGGGGGAAACGGGGAACCATTCAAGCTGTGTACAGTAAGGATGGGACACTGTTGACCTCAACTGGGGAGGTAATTGGGCGGTGGAAGGAGCACTTTGAGGAACACCTGAATCCAACTAATATGCCCTCTATTATAGAGGCAGAGCTGGAGGCGGATGGAGAGTCATAGTCAATTTCCTTGGCAAAGGTCACTGAGGTAGTCAAACAACTCCATACTGGCAAAGCCCCGGGGACTGATGAGATCTGTCCATAAATGCTGAAAGCTTTGGGTGGGGAGGGGCTGTCTTGGATGACACGTCTCTTCAACATTGCGTGGGAGTCTGGGACAGTGACAAAGGAGTGGCAGACTGGGGTGGTGGTTCCCCTGTTCAAAAAGGTGGAAAAGAGGGTGTGTGCCAATTACAGAGGTGTCACACTTCTCAGCCGCCCTGGCAAAGTCTACTCCAAGGTGCTGGAAAGGAGGTTTCGGCCAATAGTCGAACCTCAGATTGAAGAGGAACAATGCGGATTTCGTCCTGGCCATCATCTGTCACAACGATGGTGGTGCTAGAGAGAAGGATGGAGACTAGATGCAGAGAGATAGTGACCTTGTGTTTTATCCTTGAAATACTGACATAGAGAGATCGGCGCTGATAAACCTAGCCTGCTATGCTCTGATGCAGCAGAGACAGGAAGCTGGTACAGCGCGTACACCTGGCTCAACTATCTATACCAATTACTGACATAGTGGACAAGATACTCTTCTTAATTCACAAACTACATCAGCAACAGAGAAATGAATCCCAAACAACTCAAAATGAAGCACAACACTTTTTTATTACTAAACCTCAAGAACAGATGTAGAGGTAATCACCAAATGAACTACACTTGTGCGTAAAATGATCAACCCAAGAATATCGGCTCTATAACATGGTGTCCAGAAAGTGGTGTGCCAACCCATAACACCTTTACATATCTAAACTTAAATAGCCCATAATCCATAATTACTCCGACATGCCCACACGTTCATGTTCTACAGGATCACACCCTGACACGATCAGGCAATCACTATCTTTCACTGTTGAAGAAGTTTAATTGAAGGATAAATTATTACACTTAATTCAAATTGTTTTAATACTTGGGAAAAATAATACATTTATATTTTTGTCCAATTAGTATTGATGATTGGACAAAATCATCATATATAAATGATGTTCCTCGTGCCTCCAGTGACTCTCAGATTCACCTCTATGCAGATGACACCATTTTATACATCTCCGGCCCTTCATTGTACTCTGTATTAACTAACCTCCAAAAGAGACTCCATTCAACATGCCTTCTATAACCCTCAACTGCTCTTAAATCCCACCAAAACTAAATGCATGCTTTTCAACCACACACTTCCCATACCCGCCAACCTGACAAGCATTTCCACTCTGGATGGGTCCAAACTGGAATACGTGGACACCTACAAATACCTAGGTGTCTGGTTAGATTGTTCACTCTCATTCCAGCGACACATTAACATCCTCCAATCTAAAATAAAATCTAGGATTGGCTTCCTATTCAGAAACAAGGCCTCCTTCACCTATGCTGCCAAAAAGACCCTGGTAAAAATTAGGGCTGGGCAATATATCGATTTTATATCGATATCGTGATATTACACAGATTATCGTCTTAGATTTTGGATATCGTAGTATCGGGATATGACAAAAGTGTTACTTTCCTAGTTTTAAAGGCTGGTTTACAGTAAAGTGATGTAATTTTCTGAATTTACCAGACTGTTCTAGCTTTTCTATTATTTGCCTTCACCCCACTTAGTTATTATATATACATCAATGATGATTATTTATCAAAAATCTCATTGTGTAAATATTTCTTTGTAAGCACAAATTGCCAACCCTACAATATCGCTGCAATATCGATATTGAGGTATTTGGTCAAACATATTGTGATATTAGATTTTTTTCCATATCGCCCAGCTCTAGTAAAAATGACCATCCTTCCAATCCTTGATTTCGGGGATGTAATTTACAGAACTGCCTCCACCTCCCTACTTAAAAAGCTAGACGTAGTCTATAATAGTGCTATTCGATTTGTCACCAATGCCCCATTTAACACCCACCACTGTGACCTATATGCACTAGTGGGCTGGCCCTCATTACACACTCGGCGCCTGACCCACTGGTATCACCTAATTTACCAATCAATCCTAAGAACTCACTCCTCACCATTGCCTCACCCTGCCGTAATCTGCGCTCATCCAGGTACATCTCCCTGATCATTCCTAAAGCCCACACCTCTCTTGGCCGAAATTTATTCCAGTTCGCCGCAGCTCATGTCTGGAACGAGCTACAGATCTTGTTGCTGTGCGCCGTAGAGAATGGTCGCATGGACGATGGCTCCGCTCACTCTATGCAGGTTCTGGCTTATTACTGTTTTTTTAGTTTTTATTTCTGCACGTTCTGCACTGTCGCTTATACAGTATGATTGACTAGCACTTTTGGATATACGTAATTCACTGGATACAGACTTTTTGTCCACTTACCGGGGCGATTGCTGCAACTGGAATATCCCGCCGTCGTCGAGTTGTCTACTCATACGCAGGCGTCGAAGGAAAAAGAAGAGAGGAAAACGTTCTGGTGTTCTATGCAGATTACGGACGAGATACTGCAATCCACCGTTACCAATCATTTTACTTGCAAATGTTCAATCTCTTGACAATAAAATGGACGAACTTCATGTTCGGATTATCTTCCAGCGGGACATTGCCAACTACTGCGTGCTAGCTTTTACAGAGTCGTGGTTAGATTCCTCCATCCCGGACACGGCTATCACGCCAGCTGGTTTCTCCGTCTTCCGGCAGGACAGAACCTCGGAATCAGGTAAACAAAAAGGCGGAAGGGTTTGCATTATGATTAACTCTCGTTGGGGTTCGGATGCCGCAGTTATTTCAACACACTGCTCACTGGACCTGGAGCTACTAACTGTAAACATACGTCCCTTCTATCTCCCCCGGGAGTTTACTTCCGCTATAATCACAGCAGTCTACATACCTCCGCAGGCGGATAAGGCGCGCGCGCTTGAGGGACTATATAGAATAATAAGTGGCCTAGAGGACGCTCATCCTGAGTCTGTTTTTATTGTTGTTGGAGACTTTAACAGGACA
>JACXGM010041359.1:0-10074 GCA_016801145.1 Umbra pygmaea
CATACATTTCCTGTGGAACCGCCGTACTGGCGTGAATACCAATACAACAGAAATGGCCTCACACATTTACATGATATTGAACTGTCCCACCCCAGGTGGGGAAACAAACACTTTACTGTAGAAACCTCCAACATTCTGGCCAGCCAACTAGAATAGTTATCTGGACACAAAAACATGCCTTGTGCAGCCCAATGTGGAGGTCAATATTTGGTCCTGTGAACACATTATTTTCCCACTACAGGTGTATGGTAGAAAATACATTGAAAAGACGTATTTTTGGTTAAAAAGACGTTGAACAGACGTTGAATAGACATCTTTCAAAATATTTTGCCAGGTGGGACCACACTTAAGTAGAAGTACTAAAGTATTCAAAAATGTTTGTACTTAAGTATTGCAAGTAGATTATTTTAAAATGTACTACTCAAGTACTGAAAGTAAAAGTACAAGTATTGTGTTATGTAGTATTTAAAGAAAGCAATCAAAAGTTTGAAAATCATTGTTTATATTAATTCAAATGTTTAGCCTAAAAGACACTCACAATTCCTTTGGCTTTGTAGTACAAGGACAGTAATGTACAGGAGCACCTTAGTTAAAACACTGAGCTTAACTCTTGTTTTTTAAAATTTTTGTAAACAAAATAGAACATGTATAACCCTTCCCCCTTTAAAGCATCCCTCCCCTCTCTTCCTGCTTGTGCTTTTTTCTTTCGGAAAGCAGAGTAAGCACTTCAATCTATATGCATTGTTTTTCATTCCCAAAAATTAGACTCTAAGTAGGGCCAGGGGTGGACACCTTCATCACAATCACTTAAAGTTGGATGTGTTGTTGTTTATGGTTGTTCCATCTTGAAACAAACAAACTAAAAGCTCAAGTATTCTCAATTGAGGCAGGCAGCAGAGCGAAAAGTGGGAGCACGCATGGACTGCTTGATTTGCTTAATGATGATGAGCCGCTTCATCAAACCTGGTGACAGAGCCATCTACAGCTCTGGCAGTGATAATGTGGGTTGAATAGTTAGTAACATTTTAATAATTGTATCGGGTAACGATGTAGCACATCAAAAATGTATTGGAGTAAAAGTATTAAACTCATCGAAAATATGTACTGAAGTAAAAGTAGAAGTAGGAGTAAAAAAATAGTACTCCAGTAGAGTACAGATACAGCCTTTTAGTACTTAAGTACAGTAGTGAAGTAGTTCTACTTCGTTACTATACATCTCTGAAAAAAACACATGAAGGACTCCCAGACTATGAGAAATAAGATTCTCTGGTCTGATGAGACCAAGATTGAACTTGTTGGTGTTAATTCTAAGCGGTATGTGTGGAAACCAGGCACTACTCATCACCTGCCCAATACAATCCCAACAGTGAAACATGGTGGTGGCAGCATTATGTTATGGGGCTGTTTTTCAGCTGCAGGGACAGGACAACTGGTTGCAATTGAAGGAAAGATGAATGCGGCCAAGTACATAGATATCCTGAAAGAAAAACTCATCCAGAGTGCTCAGGACCTCAGACTCTATATTGAAGCTTATGAGATACTGTAAGTTATATTTGTCAAGAATGAAGGAATGTACATACATTATACTATATTTAATAATAATAATAATATACAGTGAGGGAATTTTTTTTTGATCCCTTGTTGATTTTGTACGTTTGCCCACTGACAAAGAATTTATCAGTCTATAATTTAAATGGTAGGTTTATTTGAACAGTGAGAGACAGAATAGCAACAAAAAATCTATCAATTTCAAACAAGTTATTAATTGATTTGCATTACAATGAGTGGAATAAGCATTTGATCCCATCTCAATCAGCAAGATTTCTGGCTCCCAGGTGACTCTTAAACAGGTAATGACCTGAGATTAGAGCACTCCCTTAAAGGATGTCAGCTTGTTACCTGTATATAATCTCAATTTAAAGTATTACTTAAAGAACATCTCCTAGCTGAGCAGTACTTTGTATTGGCTAATACTCAATGAATGCTGTTAGTAACATTGATGGTTTTATGTGTGTGAACATGTTTTGTCACATCAACAGTAATCAATGTTATAATCTCATCTCTACATTTTGTGAAAAATTCTAACTAGGTCCTGTGCTGTTTTGTGTTGTAGTATGTTGTATTGGAAGTTGTTATTTGTTGTCGTGATGTATTGAAAGTTGTTCTGTAGTGGCTGTTTTTAATGCAATGATGTATGGCAATGTATAGCTGCTCAAGATTCGGGTGGACTGTGGACACCTGTCCACAGAATCAAGCAATAAATCAGATTCCAAACTCTCCACCATGGCCAAGACCAAAGAGCTGTCCAAGGATGTCAGGGACAAGATAGTAGACCTACACAAGGATGGAATGGGCTACAAGACCATCGCCAAGCAGCTTGGTGAGGTGACAACAGTTGGTGCGATTATTCTCAAATGGAAGAAACACAAAATAACAGTTATTTCCCTCAGCCTGGGGCTCTATGCAAGATCTCACCTTGTGGAAATGATCATGAGAACGGTGAGGAATCATCACAGAACTATGTTAAAAGATAATTTCAGGCTTGGTAAGATCTTTGTTGAAATGATGGTTTCAGGAGTCAGGTAGTGGTTAATAATAGAATGTTTAATAAAGTACTTCTTGTTATGGAAACAGGGTCATCTCATAACAAGGAAATCAAGACATGGTGTGAAAAAATGCCCCGAATGATCATATGGAACTGGGTTATATAGCCTTAGCATTGTTGTTCGCACACCTTCTAGAAGATTCTCCTCAGACCTGTGACTGTCTCATGCGAGAACATGTGCTGGTCACCTTAAGTTCTGTCTACGTAGGTTCCCCATCTCTTAATGTTCAGGCCACTGTTCCTAACCTTGAGTATGGAACATATATGTTCCATACTACATAGTGTAACTCCTTGCTAGCTGTTATCCGAATAACTCAGTAACCCTTATAAGTCTAATGTCCTGTCAGTAAAATGTCCTGTTCTATTAGTCTGAATGGCATCTACATGTGCCATCTACACGACCTGTGATGGAATTACAGTCTAACCTACAATAGATCATATAGTTATAAGCAGTCCAACATATAACAGAGTTATAAGATATAAGTCCTAAACCATAAACTACAGCTTATGCTGATGTTATAATATAAGAACTGTAAGGGCTCTCTCTCCTCCTCACTCACTTGCTTGGCCTTGCTTCCTTGTCTCAGTCACTTGTTGTCATAGTGACCAACTACCCCCTATCCTAAAGGAAAGTCTTATCCGGCTTGACCCTGAATCTTCTCCCTGTCTATCTTACTGTCTTCCAAAAGGCCCCAACTATAGCTATACAACTCTCTCATCTAGTAATACCATTCTAAACTGTTTAAACTGTATTTAAACATGATTATATAGAATATACTTCTCAACAACTATACGGTGGGAACTTGTCAATGATCTCAAGGCAGCTGGGACCATAGTCACCAAGAAAACAATTGGTAACATTACGCCATGAAGGACTGAAATCCTGCAGCGCCCGCAAGGTCCCCCTGCTCAAGAGAGCACATGTACAGGCCCGTCTGAAGTTTACCAATGAACATCTGAATGATACAGAGGAGAACTGGGTGAAAGTGTTTAGATGAGAATAAAATCAAGCTCTTCGGCTTCAACTCAACTCGTCGTGTTTGGAGGAGGAGGAATGCTGCCTTTGACCCCAAGAACACCATCCCCACCGTCAAATATGGAGGTGGAAACATTATGCTTTGGGGGTGTTCTTCTGCTAAGAGGACAGAACAAGTTCACCTCAAAGGAATGATGGACAGGGCCATGTACCGTCAAATCTCAGGTGAGAACCTCTTTCCCTCAGCCAGGGCATTTAAAAATGGGTCGTGGATGGGTATTCCAGCATGACAATGACCCAAAACACACGACCAATGGCTCAAGAAGAAGCACATTAGAGTCCTGGAGTGGCCTAACCAGTCTCCTAGGGCCTCATTTATAAACGTGGCGTACGCACAAAAGAAGACGTACGCAGCTCTCTACGCAATAATTGGGATTTATAAAAAGCAAACTTGATAGGAAAATGTGCGGTCCTTCACGGCAATTCTGACCCAGGCGTACGCACAAAAACAGGTGAAATGAGAAATGGCGACACCACCGGCAGATGGGTGAAACACGTGAAGCTGTCTGAAACTGCAGACCGTTGTGTAGCTAAACAAAATTGAAATACTGCCTCTCATTAATAATATGAACATTTCACAAAGCCATTCTCACAATCAACAGCCTGTGGTGAAATACAAATAAAATAAAACAAGATTGTAGCCAACGTAAATGCAAATAAGACACATTTGCAAAAAGAACACTCAAATATGTTATGTAATTATATTGGCATGTTATGTAATTTATCCTCATAAATAATACGGTAAACAGAACAAAATCATGTTTAAAACTGATATTCTTGTTGATGATATTCTTGTTGATGATCTCTGTCTGGCGGAGCAGAAAGACAAATATATGACGATAGATATAGATAGATAGATAGATAGTCACTATTGTCCATTGGGTAAAGTAGTTTTCATATGTCGTCATCAGCTACAGCGTGACATGCAGCCACAAAAGCTGCGCCACATTTAGAGTTGATTGTGATTTATAAAGGGAAAACGGCATAGGATGTGCGTGTGTCCGGTTTTATAAATCTGAATATTTCTTTGCGTACGCACGTCTCATATTTTGTCCGTACGCCACTTCTGATGCAAATCCACCGCAAAGTTTTATAAATTAGGTCCCAGACCTTAATCAGATAGAAAATCTGTGGAGGGAGCTGAAGGTTCGAGTTGCCAAACGTCAGCCTTGAAACCTTGATGACTTGGAGAGGATCTGCAAAGAGGAGTGGGACAAAATCCCTCCTGAGATGTGTGCAAACCTGGTGGCCAACTACAAGAAACGTCTGACCTCTGATTGCCAACAATGGTTTTGCCGCCAAGTACTAAGTCATGTCTTGCAAAGGGGTCAAATACTTATTTCACTCATTGTAATGCAAATCAATTAATATATTCTATGTAATGCATTTTTCTGGATTTTTGTTGTTGTTATTCTGTCTCTCATTGTTCAACTAAACCTACCATTAAAATTATAGACTGATCATTTCTTTGTCAGTGGGGAAACATATAAAATCAAGTAAAAGTAAATATGGTGTACACTTAAATTGCTTGGATAAAACAGTTCTGGATAAATATGGGGTATTTGTTGTGTTGTATTGTATTGTAGTATTAATGTTTAGACATAGTATATAGATCTTCCAGAATTTTAAGATTGGCATAGGTTTTTATGTAATGCACATATGTTATTTTGGAATGCATATGTTTACAGCCCTATAAGGCCACACCTATAGATATAGATATAGTATAGAGCGTACGCATTGACTTCCCAAATTAGGTGACACAATTCTCACAGCTTACAGATTACGATGTAGCTCCCGGAACCTGTTCAGCAATTAATACAATTCATAACACACCAACGTAACGTGTTCCAACGAAGCAGAAACAATGGTCGACAACCTCTCTCTGATCTGGGCAGCTTATATAAAGGAACCTTAACTAACTAACAGGACACGGCTGAACGTAATCATCAATCAAACAGATCTACTAGATACCAACTTACCAACCTAACCTAACACCTAACCCAAATCAGAGAGAGGTGTTAACATACAATAAAGGGACATTACATGTAAATTAAGACTACTAAACCACCATGCAATGACACAATAACAAAACCACAGTATCAGCATTTGAAGCAGTTTTACAAGTATAGGCAATTAGGTATTTAGTGGCATCATACCTAACTTGAAAAATATCAAGATGTTTGTTTCCTGTGTGAAAACAGAGATACTAAAATAATTGGGATGGTAAAGCAACCAAATCGTATTTACATTGTCAAGCAGTTGCTTGCATTGCATATATTATCCACAATACGTTGCAACCAATTGACAATGTATATGTATGAAACAAATGCATGTGTTAATCGATATTGACAATGTATATTTAATGAAACCAATGCGTGAATCAATGGTGAGGGGGTTTTCCATATCCTCATATCTGTCTAAAGGACAGGAGACGCGAACTACAAGGGACTAAAAGAGTTCAGGGTACATTTCTTTTGGTTAAAAAGTACCTTGTCATTATGATGTAGACGGAAGAATGTGTTCTAGACAAATATGGCCATATTTACAACCATGGTGGTCTTTGGATTGTTTTGCTTAAAATCGATTTTTTGGCGTTTGAGAAGGGATTTTAATTTGAACAAATATTGCGGATTGTGATATATTGTTGACAGATGCTTTTCAAAATGTGCATAAAACATACCACTATACTTCTGTCTCCTTTCTTCCTCATCTTTCCTCTTCTTTCTAAACTGTGCCTCCAATGGCTTTGATCGTTTCATAGTAGCCTCCTTACTATTGGGTCAAATAAGGGCCAATAATATTTTGAGGTTGTGAAATTATGTTTGTATGTGTAACAATGTTTTGCATCTGTGGAAATATTTTGTGAATATAAGCACTTGAGGATAATGTAGGGGAATCAGTCACAAAGTTGAAGTTACGCCAGTGCTGGATATTTCAACAAGACAACAACCGAAAACACTGATCAAAATCTACTCTTCATTTGCATTGTACTTGCAGAGGAACAAGTACAATGTTCTGAAATGGCCATCCCAGTCCCCAGACATGAATATCATTGAAAATATGTGGGGTGATTTGAAGCTGTCTATGCTTGGCAACCATCAAACCTAACTGAACTAAAGATGTTTTGCAAGGAAGAATGGTCCAAAATACATTCATCCAGAACCCAGACACACATTACAGGCTATAGGAAGTGTCTACAGGCTGTTATTCCTGCTAACGGAGGCTCAACTAAATATTTATGAGATATTTCTGTTGGGGTGCCCAAATTTATGCCAACAGAAATATCTTCGGGTGCCCTGTCTAATTTTGTTTTGATGCATTTTGCACATTTTCTGTTCATCCAATAAACCTAATTTCACTACTGTGTCCTTCAATTGTTTGATAGATCAAAATAAAATTGCCGATCCAAACAGCCAAAGATTTATAAATGAAATTGGAAATGTCAGGGGTGCCTAAACTGTTGCATACAACTGTAGATATGCGTCTTGATGATGTGTGTGTTTGTAGCAGCAGATTTAGGCATCTCCTCACATCTGTGTGAGAAGAAGATAACCATGGAGAGCTCTGGGGAGTTCCTGTCACCCCGTCGTCATGGCCCAGGGTCCTTCCTTCAGATACTTGTTGACTTCCTCACTGAGACCCATAACAGCCTGCTCACAGAGGCCAGGAGGCTGGGGAACGATGACAGGTTGGTCATTACCTCCACCAAAGCAATCAAGCATATGAATAACCTGATTGGTCTGGAACACTTCTGGACCCATACTGTATGCCTGCAGATATAAGCTCTTGTTCCCCTTGTATTTATTACGATTTGAACGACAAAATAAATAATAGATTAGCTCTCCTTCTGATTTCTACAGTATAACTGGCGCTGCTCCCCTCTCATCATTGATGCTTAATAAAAACAGATTCTAGACCAGTGAGACATCTTTACATCCATTCAGTGACTACAGTGTTCCGCTGGAGAAGATTTCAGAGACACAGTTAACTCTGTGCCATCCTGAGAGAGAGTTGCTCCCCCTGGTGTTAGCCCACTGTCATTACACCCTGAGGGCTGGCAAGGAGACAGACATCAGCTACGATCTGAGGGGCATTCAGGCGGACCTGGCTCGCCGCTTCCTAGCTGGGAAACCCCGCATCCATGCTGTAAGACGCATTAGTACCTGTGACATTTAGATGCCATGTATGATTAAATGTACATATTGTTTTCTATTATTCTATAAATAATACCCAGAAAGTAAATGATAAAGCTGTTAAAAAATTAACAATACTTCCATTGTAGAACACCTCAAAGTACTTGAACCGACATCAGCAAGACTTCTCTGTGGTCCTGGACGAGGTTAGAGCCAAGATACCTCAGGTAACGTTCAAATCCTTATTGTACTGTTACAGCAGGATGGCACCGTGGCCTGGTGTTTAGTGCATCTAATTGGTGTCAGAAAGACCCATGGTTCAAACCCTACCGGCCAAGGACAACGCTTTATTTTTCTGTCCATGAGCAAGACAATTAACCCTAACGCCCGTAACATAACCTCAGGTTGTTGCTACAAATCAAATTATGTAAACTTAAATAATGATGGGGGCTCCGTATGGCTAAGTTGTTGCCTTGCATGACAAACTACATCATTAAGGTCAGTGGTTCGAGCCTGATTACGGGTTCTCGTCATGGACTTTCTGCAAATTGGCGCTGCCCGGGATTTTGGAAACACATGTTAGATTATCTACCTCGCCAAGTCACTCTCCAGTGATTCCTTGTGTGCAGATCGAACGCCTGTAAATTCACTGACAGAAGTAAAGTTGGTGAACATAATCACCAATTACATAATGCGGATCTGCAGACAAGGCAGGATTATAGAGGGAAAATTGGATAAGATCAATTGGGGCGGGAGAAAATGGGAAAATTAATCAAAATATATAAAAATAAAAAATACGTAAATAATTGGTAAAAGATACTAAAATAAAATTATAGATAAGCAGGTCCCTGCCACACTGATTTAAAAACATGCAGTCCATGTACACACAAACACACACAAACGTAACACACACACACACACACTACACAGTAGTTTCTATGTGGGACGTGAAGGGTCTGTTTCTAGGTCTGTTTCTGTTGCTAGGCTGGGAGCTCGTCAGTCAGGCTCAGCGCTCTGCTAACAGCTGTTCTGTCTGTCTCTCTTGTTGTCGGGTCGCTCTGCTGGCCAGGAGACGTTGAAGGGCTCGGTGAGCAGCGCCATAAGGGCAGGCTTGTGTTCGTACACGGACGTGTGTGACGCTGTGTTTGCAGTAGAGATTGCCCTGCGGTTCCTGGGGAAGACAGGTGGGGAGCCCTGTGACCTCCTCCTAACATATCTGACCGACTCTCTCAGGATGGAGCCACAGATCCCCTGCTCTGTAGCAAAGGTAGAGGATCTCCAAACTCTAAAAAGTACAGCGTCTGAGACTTTTCAGGAGTTTAAATACTTTTGAAAAGCACTGTGTCTATATTGCACAGTTTTCCTCCATCAGGCTGGCAGTACAGGTCAATCATAAAATTCCTTAACAGTTCTATTATCCTATGCTGTGTTCATTAAAGACTTTACCAATGCTGTGCTCCATAAAGACTTTACCAATGCTGTGCTCCATAAAGACTTTCCCGATGCTGTGCTCCATAAAGGCTTTCCTGATGCTGTGCTCCATATAGAATTTCCCTATGCTGTGCTCCATAAAGACTTTCCATATCCCGTGTTCCATAAAGACTTTCCCAATGCTGTGGTCCATAAAGACTTTCCTTATGCTGTGCTCCATAAAGACTTCCCCAGATGTTGTGCTCCATAAAGACTTTCCCGATGCTTTGCTCCATAAAGACTTTCCCGATGCTGTGCTCCATAAAGACTTTCCCGATGCTGTGCTCCAAAAAAACTTTCACAACGCTGTGCTCCATAAAGACTTTCCCGATGCTGTGGTCCATAAAGACTTTCCCTATGCTGTGCTTCATAAAGACTTTCCTTATGCTGTGCTCCATAAAGACCTTCCCAATGCTGTGCTCCATAAAAACTTTCCGGATGCTGTGCTCCCAAAGACTTTCCCTATGCTGTGCTCCATAAAGACTTTCCTTATGCTGTACTTCCAAATACTTTCCTTATGCTGTGCTCCATAAAGACTTTCCTCATGCTGTGCTCCATAAAGACTTTCCTTATGCTGTTTTCCATGAAGACTTTCCTCATGCTGTGCTTCATAAAGACTTTCCTTATGCTGTGCTCCATAAGACCTTCCCAATGCTGTGCCCCATGAAGACCTTCCTGATGCTGTGCTCCATAAAAACTTTCCGGATGCTGTGCTCCCAAAGACTTTCCTTATGCTGTGCTCCATAAAGACTTTCCTTATGCTGTACTCCCAAATACTTTCCTTATGCTGTGCTCCATAAAGACTTTCCTCATGCTGTGCTCCATAAAGA
>JACXGM010041360.1:0-10073 GCA_016801145.1 Umbra pygmaea
CCAGATTAGGGAAAACACCCCAGCCCACAGTGCTGATTGAAAACTGACAGCTGCACATTAACATTAAGGGTGATAATGGAAAACGAAAATCAACTCATCACAAACTAATATCTACTGTTTAACTTTTTCTCAGAGGAATGGACACTTATTATACTGTATTTCGTTTTTAGTATGGCAGGTGTTCTGATAATTTGCATGCATGTTTGTGATTTTATATAGACATCTAAGTGAAGGTATTTCTTTTTGTTGTAACTTCATTACTACCTGACGCTATAGCGACAGCTAATCTTATTGACAGTTTGTCTTCCTGATGTCCGTCATTGATGCTGCGCATCAAGTCAAAGCAAAGAAAAAGCACCATCTGCTAGCCTACGCATCATTCCCGCAATGGTATTTCTATCAATGTCTATGTCATCGACAAGTATGGCTGGATATAACAGTCTTACAGTTGGCGTTCCTTAAATACATGTTCATGATTTTGGTTGACACACTTACAGTAATAATATTATAACGGTTCAAACTACATAAGGCTGGTACAGTAGCTCTATGCTATTTGGCAAAGGGCCCCAAGTCACCATCCCTGCTTTTCGCACAACCTCGCAGTACTGTAGATTGGGTGAATGTAGTGTAGTTAACGTTGACAACCTCAATCGCAATATGTTAAAATAAAATACAGTCAAATAAGTTACCAATTAATTTGTTTACAATAAAATGTGGTAACTAGATAGCTACATAACTTCCAGCTTGCTAAGCAGACGACAACAATAGTGATCCCCCACTGTGCTTCCTCCCTGATTGTAGCAGACAGAGAAAGCTTGCAAACAAACCTTGTTAACTTAACGTTAATGTCCTCTCAAACACTGTCCAAAAGCTTTCTTTTCTGCACGGTGTTTAGATCCGTGACTTTCCATGTAGATTTTTCTCGATTTAACTGGCAATAAATATCAGCCCGTCCAGTTAGTATTTCCGTCTCTGTCAGTGTCATGTATGTATCCACCGCTAGACTGGCATCAGAATCCACTTCCTATTACTAGGTCATTTGCATATGATTTTCCTGATTGGTTTAGAAAGGAAGCTACGTAATTGATCAGACTGAACTAACCCGCCCAACTCCAATTCTTTCACAGTGATTGGCTGAAGAACCCGAATACTATTGTATCAAAACATTCGCTACATTAGGCAGTCTGAGGAAATCCACGTGAGTAGGGCTTGTAAAAGAGATGTGGTTTAAAAAACAGGACTACTCATATATAGAAATGATCACAAAATAGGTATAGGTATTTTGTCTCATCAAATATATTGTAATTTATCTTTAAAGATCGTTAAGCTACCTACTGATAGAATGTACAAGAAAACCACGAGGATGGAGACAACCGTTAAACAACATTAAATTTTTTACACTTTAGTAATTTAGTGGACGTTCTTATCCAAAGCGACTAACGTTGAATACAGGAACATCTCCTGGAGCAACTTAGAGTAAAGCGCCTTGCTCAAGTACAAAACAACATTTGGCACAGTCAAGAATCGAACCGGCAACCTTTTCGACAGCAAGTCAGAATCCTTGATTCCCTTGAATAAACTGTAGAGCTCTCAGCCTCTATAGCTGAATATTTAAAAACATTTGAAATCCAAACATATTTTTTAAGCCATTCTTAGACACATTTGAATTGAATATTGAAAACACAAGATTATGAAAGGTAGGCCTATAGTCATTAAAATTAAAGGTTTTTGATAGCCCTTTGCAGTAACTGTATTTATACTTACGATGTTATTACTAAATACTATGGTATTTTGGACGCAGTTAAAATATATAGCTACATTTCTATATAAAAATATAATATTATAATTAGTTGGGTCACCCGGTTGCTATGTCAGTTAAATAAAATGTGATTAACGTCCACTGGAAGGCGACAAATATCAAAGTCATCAAATCCCGAAGCCAGGATAAAAAGCACCATCCATAATTTAAAGGTAAGTAGCTAAACTACTTTTATTGTAGAACAGGGATTTGTTGCCATCTTTCGCTTGGATTGGATAAAAGAACTCTGTAAACCTTAACCTTATAAAATACGGCATGTCAGTTAACAACATTTTCGCTGCTATCTACTCGTATTTCCGAAGTGTCATTTGGTGAAAATTCCCAGTGGGAAAATATGTGGTACAGTCGCCAGTGAACGTGGCATGCAGTTTCACAATGAACCAGTAGAAACCACCTACGTTTCCTGTCAATCTTAGCCGGGAAACTAACGGACCACATCTAATACCCTATTTGTCCAGTTTCCTCCCAGAAACAGTTGGATGTGCTCTGGACATCAACATGAAACGTCACGGGTTTTTGTTTTCTTTTACATCTATTGCCGCTTGTTTCCTTTTCGCTGCCGTTTACTCAGTAAAAGGTGAGTCTCTTTTAGTTCGTTAAATTCAACAAACTACTGAAATAATGTTTCAGGGTCTGATTTAAATAATTTAAGCTACCAGTTTAAAGGGTATTATTTCAGTTTCTTTTATTTCAATGGCATCACTGAGAGTCAATGTACAGCCATTATTGAAAGCCAGACTCACATTTTTTCAATGTGTTTTTTGATTGTATCATCAAGCCTGTACTTACGCACAAATATTTGGATTGTAGCACAGCATAACATTTATAAACTTAAAATCTTTACCTTTGAGTCTTTTAGCAGAAGCTCTTTTTTAGCGCTACTCACAATAAGTTCAGGGACATCCCCTGGAGCAAAGTAGGGTAAAGTGCCTTGCTCAAGGACACAAGTTAATTTAGCCCTAGTGATGGATGGAACACCATTCTTCTAAAAGTTATTCGCTCCTCTGGTGTTTTGATGATGGTGATGGAGAGCGCTGGTGTCTGCAAAGGCATTAAGCCTTCACATCACTTCATATCATTTTCATACACGTTAATCCATACAGTGACCCCTCATGCCCTGTGGGCATTGTCATCTTGGAGTAGACCACTCCCATCAGGATAGAAATGTTCCAGCATGGGATCAACGTGATCACTAAGAAATATCTGGGTATATACTAATGTGAAAATATTAGAGCATAGACAATATTAGAGTACATACACACTATAAACCCCAAGGGAGCCATTACTCAAAATGTAATGATTTGCAGTGACTCTACCCTCTAAGGAGACAAGTTGACACAGACCATGCCAGAATACCCCCACCATATCAGCATTTGTTATGTTCCTCCAGTCATTTATTTCGGTTTTCCCTTTAATTTGTCACCCGTGTGTAGTGATGGGCAAATGAACCTTCATTGCTGTTCTTCTAGCAGCAGGATATAATGCTGGCAGCACCAATTTAGATTTTCTTTTTCAAAACAAAAGCCACATTGTAATTGAACACATTTCAAGGCATTCCAAAAATGGCCTGTATTTTGAAGACAGAAAAATCCTGAGTGGCGCCAGCATATTTTGCTGCTAGAAGAACAGCAATAAAGGTTTGTTTGCCCATCACTACCATGTGTATATTGATAAAATGTTAAGGGTCTACCTGTGTACTCTCTAAACAATAAAATGCATTTTTACCCAAATACCTTTAGTAAGGGGAACTCAGATTTTGTGAAATGTCAGTATTACATAAAAATTTGACTCGAAACCTTTCAGTTGTGCCTTTAAATCACTCTACTCATCTTTAATAAGTGCATTCAGTTTCCACAAACATTTTGAGTGTTGACACCCTTGGGGTTTATAGTGTAGCTGTACCGGTACTATGATCTGTTATTTTCACATCAGTATATACCCAGATATTTCTTGTGAAGTTCTCTTGGAGTACCTATTATGCTGAGATGAGATCTTTCAATTATCTTCAGGAAATTGAGAGGATCTTTGTTTATTTTTTATTTATTTTATTATAATAATCTTTTCACCTTTACCATAACCATTTAAGCAGATTGAGAACTGATTCTCACTTGGATATGAAAGAAATGAAATTAAATTATAGTACATGTAGTCCTATAATACACCTAGTCCGTTTCTAATCTATGTAATCCTGCAATCTCTTAATCCTGCCCACAAACACATTCTTTTGATTCTATGTTCAGAGTACTTTGCTCTCTTCAATATGTTTCCTAGTATCCAAGCAACTGGAAAGTATAATATGCTAGCATAACATTTATTATTCACCCACCCACTTAATGAATTGAAAGTGTATAGCTGGTGAAATAAACTGAAACCACTGTTGAAAACATTGATTTATTGTCATGAAGCATAATCTGAAATACAGGTGTTTACCGGTCATTCTCCATTTCTCTTTTAAATATACAATTTCAAATGTCTTAAAGAACAAGTACAGTTTATATAATAAACCATAAAAAATAAGTGCAGAAAAAAACAAAACTATCCACTCATTTTCACCCCTTCTGCCCAATAGACTCATATTATCAATATCAAATTGTAAACAAGAATTAACTTTTACTAGCTTTACCCTAAAATTGATGTTTAGACCCTACTGTAAACCATGAGCTATATAAATCTATTTAGTAACAAATTAATAAAATCTTTTGAGTTGTATTTAACTTTTTAAGAAGACATAACTGACCCTAGATCAGCGTTCCTAATGTGAAACTCTTTATGTTGTGATGTGGGATTGTCTTAAACATAGAGGCCATTGATTTGACGAGTGATTCTAATAAATGTGACAGCCATCTAAAACCAAGATTGTCAAAGTAAAAGTCATAGCAGCCGTATGAAGTTTCCATATCAAGTCTTGTAGGCCCACATTTTGTGACTCCCACCTCTCTCTTTTGCTGACCCTGTTCCTCTCGATTTCTTTTCCTCTCTCTTCTCTTCTGTCTTGATTTTTTTCACTCCCCCGCTTCCAGGAGATTACTGTGAGGTGAATCTGTGCCACAACGGGGGGACATGTGTGACCGGGTTGGGGGACGAACCCTTCATATGTATCTGTGCTGATGGCTTTACTGGAGATGCCTGCAACCTCAATGAGACAGGTAAGGACAACAGCTGGTAAAACATGGGCCAGGAGGAGTATGTATTTACAAGGCTTCATGACACAAATTTGACAACAAATACACATTTAAAAAAGAATTGGTCTTTTCAGTTTGAGAAGCAAACCATATTCTGTGGACGTGGCCCCCAAGATAGGTTTTTGTTCCTAGGGTGTAGGCTGCCATTACTTCTGGTGAAACTTTACTGCTTTTTATTATTAAATAGTTTTAATGGAATGTGTCCCATCCTAAAATGTCATCAACCTTCCCTCAGGGCCGTGCATTCCCAGTCCCTGCAGGAACGATGGGTTGTGTGAAGTCATCCCGTCCACCAGACGAGGCGACATGTTCAGCGAGTACAAGTGTACATGCCAGCCTGGCTTTGAGGGTGTGCACTGCCAGATAAGTATGTACTTTACCTAGCTAACCATAATGTTTCATTTATTTTCAGTGTCCACCCAGGCCTTCTTTCAAGTAATTACAGTGCCTTTGATGATTATTGTCACCTTTCATAAAGAAGATTTAATAATTATAATAATTGGGTGCTTCCAACTATGTGGAAAACAGTTTAAGGAAGGCCCTTTTCCTGTTCCAGCATTCCTGTGCCTCTATGCACAAAGCAGGGTCCATAAAGCAATTGTTAGATGTGTTTGGTGTGGAGGAACTTAAGTGGCCTGACCTTAACCCCAATTACCACCTTTGGGATGAATTGGGACGGCGATTCCAAGCCAAGCCTTCTCATCCAACATCAGTATCTGACCTCACAAATCCTCTCTTGACTGGGGAACGCCTACCCAGAAGAGTGACAGCTGTTATAGCTGCAAAGGGTGGGCCAACTTCATTTTAACACCCATGGTTTTAGAATGGGATGTCCCGACAAGCTCATATGCGTGTGATGGTCAGGTGTCCACATACATTTGGCTGTATGAGAGCAATCTAAAATCTGAAGAAAAAAAACGTTCTTGATGAATAAATAGTTTAGGGGACTGGGATGGCCATTGCAAAAGCTGAATTCAGTGGTCATTGAGTCATACAGTGCATCCGGAAAGTATTCACAGTGCTTCACTTGTTTCACATTTATCACGTTATCTTCCAAAATTGATTAAATTCATTATTTCCCTCAAAATTCTACAAACAATAGAAGTGTGTTTGAAATCGTAGGAAATTTATTAAAAATAAAAAAAGCACATGATAAGTATTCACATCCTTTGCCATGACACTCAAAATTGAGCTCAGGTGCATCCTGTTTCCACTGATCATGCTTGAGATGTTTCCACAACCTGATTGGAGTCCACCTGTGGTAAATTCAGTTGATTGGACATGATTTGGAAAGGCACATACCTGTCTTTATAAGGTCCCACAGTTAACAGTGCATGTCAGGGCACAAACCAAGCCATGAAGTCCAAGGAATTGTTTGTAGACCCCTGAGACAGCTCCAGATTTCTCTGTGGAGAGAGGAGAAACTTCCAGAAGAACAACCATCTCTGCAGCACTCCACCAATCAGGCCTGTATGATAGAGTGGCCAGCCTCAGTAGAAGGCATTTGAGAGCCCGGCTGGAGTTTTCCAAAAGGTACCTAAAGGACTCTCAAACCATGAGAAACAAAATATTCTGGTCTGAATAAAAAAAGATTGAATTCTCTGGCCTGAATGGCAAGTGTTATGTCTGGAGGAAACCAGGCACTGCTCATCACCTGGCCAAAATCATTCCTTCAGTGAAGCATGATGGTGGCAGCATAATGCTGTGGGCATGTTTTTCACTGGCAGAAACTTGGAGACTAGTCTGGATCAAGGGAAAGATGGATACAGCAATGTACAGAGACATCCCTGCTGAGAACCTGCTCCAAAGCGCTCTGGACCTCAGACTGGGGCGAAGGTTCATCTTCCAACAGGACAACAACCCTAAGCACACAGCCAAGATTACAAAGGAGTGGCTACAGGACAACTCTGTGAATGTCATTGAGTGGCCCAGCCAGAGCCCAGACTTGAACTCATTTGAACTTCTCTGGAGAGAACTGAAAATGGCTGTGCACCGACGATCCCCATTCAACCTGATGAGGTTGAGAGGTCCTGCAAAGAAGAGATAGGAGAAACTGCCCAAAAATAGTTGTGCCAAGTGTGTATCATCATACTCAAACAGACTTGAGTCTGTAATTGCTGCCAAAGGTGCTTCAACAAAGTATTGAGCAGAAGCTGTAAATACTTATGTACATGTGCTTTTTTCGTTTTTAATTTTTTATTAATTTGCTAAGACTTCAAATACACTTCTTTCACATTGTTATTATGTTTGTAGAATTTTGAAGGAAATAATTGATTGAATCTATTTCGGAATAAGGGTGTAACATAACAAAATGTGGAAAATGTGAAACGCTGTGAATACTTTCCAGAGGCACTGTATTTGTGTAAATATGGAAGAATATTTTTGATCATTGCCCTCCAGGATGACCCAGTTTTAGCCTCCTTGCAGAGGCAGCCAGAGCAGATAAAAATTCATTAGGCTACATTTTTTAAATACTTTTTATAAGGGTGATAGTAATGGTTGAGGGCACAGTGCTGTATACACAAGGCCATGCTTACTGCAATCCATTTAGATAAAAAAATGAACTTTTGAAGTGTTTAAACCTGGTCAGTATGTTAGTACAACATAAGTGTCAGGATAACCAGAGCCTTGGCTTGTGTAAACTCTACCACCCCAATTCTAACTTCCACCTTTTAACAAAACAACAAATTCTCAGACTAAATTGTTTGTCACCTCCGGTCATGTACAGGTATTAACATAAACCTAGAAACACCAGATAAATGTTCAATGAGATTGAGAGCTTTGCAGTGAGCTGAAAGACTTCATCTTGTTGCAGGGGTGTTAGCTAACGGGTAAATGACATATCAACTAAGCCTCTTACTGGAGAAACATTTTATTCAGCCATTTGACTTAGTGCAGCATCACTGAGTGAATCATGGATCGAAACCTTTTTCAAATGTTGTTTATTATTGTATGGAAAGTGCGATTTCCTTTTAATAGTAAATGAGTTTGGTCCAGTTTGGTTTTTGGCACAATTTAAATAATGTAAGATTTAATCATATAATTTGTAGCTTTCTATCATGCACTGCAAAAAAGGGGTGTCTAAAAACAAGATAAAAACACTAAATCTGAGGGAAAACGTACTCAAAACATTGAAATTAACTGTACATGCAGCAAGACAATTTCCCTTGACAAGATTTCTTGAATTACACTTAAAATAAGATAAATTATCGAACACATTTAAATCTTCATTTTTTTATCTTGGTAAGAACCAAATAATTTGCAGTGTGGGGCCCAGAAATTCTGTCTACATCTCTGTTCGTGTGTCAGAGAAATAGCATAGGTTTATTCCCCTTACATCAATAGTGACAAAGGTTGCAAAAAAGGGGAGCTGTCAAGACATGGATCTCAGAGGGTATTTTTGATTACCGCATTAAAGTAGCTAGTTTGTGTAAAATATTTACTTGAACTAGTACAAAGTGTTAACCTGCTAATTTTGGTTTTAAATTGCAACTTTCTGTCACCTCTGCTTTGATTGGTTGAGAGAGTAGTGTCTTAACCACCCCCCCCACCCCCCTCAGAAGATGAGGCACTTTTAATCTCAGATGGTTTTAGCAGAGCCAGGAGAGTACTCTTCTACTCTTCACACAGCAGACCTACAGTAGCTACTGTATCGAGAACTTGAGGAAGGCAGACTGGGTCAGGGTTGGTCTATCATTAGAACAAACCATTGATCGTGACTGGCCTACTGCTGGAGACTATCAAGATCCTCTTACGTTGCAGATTTGGTATCCATTCGAAATCCTAAATTGTCTAATGTACCTGTGAGGGCAGGAGTGTAGATTCATTGCATATTTATAACCTCTAACCGTTAGTCTGAGTGTTCCATCCACAGCTGTACTTGTTTGTTCTGACGCCATAGTGATTATAGACCTGAAGGTCGGGTAGAGCTATCTTATCAGCCTGTTGAGCAGTACCAGAATCCTGACTATACTTCTGCTTGGGTATTGGTTCACAACACTGTATGTTGTCACAAAATTGAGCAGAAATTGAGCAGAAACCCTGTATTTCTCATTGGAAAGGGCCTGATATTCAGCACATGCTATTGAAACCAACTACCTTTTACCATCCGTGCAACAAATGGGAAACATTCAGGAGGCAGACTGCGTTTAAAATTTCAGGCCTATTGCTAAATTCCAGAGAGAGTAATCACAATTCCAAGATGTTCTACCTCTGTGGTGAGCGAACATTCCTGTCCTATGGCTGACCAAGTCTTTCTGGAATTGTCCCGTGATCCTTGTACTCTGACAAAATAAAGGGCCACACCCTACCACAGATTAGTAATTACTGAATGGATACTGACTCTCCGTATGGAAATGCATCTTTAGTTGAGAGCAACAATCATTAAAATGCTTACTGATTCCAGTGGCTTTGTTAAAGACAGTTGAACTGTTTAATACACACCTGCACAATATATGTGATGCTTTTTGAAACAATACCCATTTTAAATCAAAGCTTCATTTCAAACATATGTCTAACGAACTGTAGAATCGGCTCTTGATTCAATTTAATAGAGTACCGTAGTACGTCTGCATTCAGTAGGAATCAAATGTTAGCAAACAGAATCTAGTGGAAATATGCATGGTAGAACCAAACTAATTGTCCAATGAAAACTTTCGGTTTTTGAAAATTGGTTTCTGTTGCAAAACGTTTGGTACAAGTTGTTACACTCTGGACCAATGAATGCACCTCAGGTATGAGTGGTTTGTCTATACAATTTTAAGGCAAGTGAGTCCCCTAGTGTTGACCAGAGAACTGCAGCAGTGCACAGACCTCACATATTTAACCTCTTACATGTAAGGAACCCAGATGAGGAACTGGTTTTAATAGCTTTGTTGGAACAAAATTAGACATAATACAAACCATATTTACAGACTTGGAATGGCAGTGGGCCAATGGGAAATGTCTCTTGACCAAACCTGACACCACTTTCTAAAGCATCTTTCCTCGTTGTAGTTGTTATGTGTTGAAATACTAATTTGTGTATAAATATAATTTGTGTATAAATATGTGAATAAATCCTAATCCTCAAA
>JACXGM010041361.1:0-10073 GCA_016801145.1 Umbra pygmaea
CCAGTCACTGCCTGAATTAAAAGTATTTAGTTTGAGTGAATGCCTAGCTGAGTAGCGCTAGGCTACATCGCGCTGTCCATTTCACCGTCAAAATCTCACGTCTGTCCGATCTGAGCAACAAAACACGATCAAAGTGTTTTTAGTTAGATAACAAAGGCATAGACCATCTACAATAGCCTAAAATATTGTAAGTCAAACAACAACAGTCACTAAAAGAAATCTAGATTAGGCTACGGCCGAGTCCAAGCCTCTTATTATCTCTTGTTGTCATCCGAGAACGCTTTGGTTTTTGCCACCCGGAAGAACGTCTATTATTGTTGTGACGTCATGGTGAATTGTCGTATAACGTGAAACATAAACATATGAAAATCATGACGTAGCATGTAAATAGCGAAGTTTTTGCTAGGGTGGAGGTCGGGGATGGTGGATGGGTGTATAAATCCGTGACTGGCATGCCAGTGTCCCCGAGATCAAATCCAGATCAGCACTTTGTGTGTGTTTTGTTCTACATTGCAAGCGTCATGCACAAAGACGATTGTAGTTTTTTGTAATGTTAACACTAACCTTAATCCTAACCTTAACCTCAGTAATGTCATATCTAACCTTAACTCTTTGTAATGCCTAACCAAAACCGTTAGTAGCCTAATGCCTAACCTTAACCGTTAGTAACTTCATGCCTAACCTTAACTGTGAATGTTGCAATATAATTTAGAACGCTATGGAATGTATGGAATGTGTGGAATGTTCTCGCATAAATCCGCTAAACAAATGAACATGGGCAACGTAATAGAATGACAACTATAGCCTAATAACGAAACGTGCAGTTCAAACGTAAAAAACCCTAAATATGTTGGCATATAACGTAATTCAGGTTTTCAAAATAGTTTCCTGAGAACGTAATTTGGGAGATATTCTGAGATATACGGTTGTAAGAAACTGGGATAAACTGTTTTATTTTCCCATAATAAGCAGGCCAAGTTACCGTAATTCCTCAAATTAAAACTGGTAGTCAATTAAACGCCGGGCCTCTGATAGTGGCCGGGGGCGTGGTCAACACGAACAAATAAAGGCCGGTCTTAAATAAATGCCGGGGGAATATTACGCGTGGATAATCTCCTCTAGGTGCCTTTCATATAATGTGCATTCCAGTTAAGCGTAATGTACATTTCTATCACTTTAATAGATAAAAAAATATATTCATGCTATTTTCGGACTATGGTACTTCTGCTCCTGCGAGCTGCCGCACCGTAGGTTTTTGTTCCAAACCTAATTTAGCACAAGTGACGCTACTTACTACCAGTTTGAAACACTAACTCAGGGTAGTCGCAACTCAGGTTGGACGGAACATTTACGGAATGCCAGCTCGCGGAATCAGGAAATAGTATCGCTAAGTATAATTCTCCTACTAATATTTCAGTTAATGCGGCTGTATGTTTTAATCAGCTTGGTGTTGTTTGTATTAACGTACAGGTAGATGGCATTAACTACATTGAAAATAACGTTTGCTCCCATTCAGTGCAAGTGATTGAATCTTGAACAACTTTTTTCAACTCCGTTTGTAACGGTTACAAGAAGTGTTGAGATTGCGATAACAACGTAATGTAGTAAAAGGCAAACTGGTAAAAGGATTTACACAAAAATTTAGCCAATTATGCTTTTCAAACAGAGGGAATCAGAAATAAAGGCCTGCCTCTATCAAAAGCCTGCTTCAAATAAAAGCTGGTTGCCTTCTGCAGTAGAGGTAAATAAAGGCCCCGGTCTTTATTTGAGGAATTACGGTATGTAAAAAATCTATAAGTTTAAAAGTAGGCTAAAGAAATGTCACTAAATAAATTGTACAAACAACAAAGTACATGTTTTGTGTGTGGCTACTGAATACCTTTTAAAAGCATAGGAATTTATTTTTACTGGCAAAATAATAATGTGCCATTTTCGTTCATTATAATTTTGCACGCCCAATATTTCAGTTTATTATTTGTTAAAAAAGTTTAAAATATCCAATAAATTTCGTTCCACTTCATGATTGTGTCCCACTTGTTGTTGATTCTTCACAAAATGTACAGTTTTATATCTTTATGTTTGAAGCCTGAAATGTGGCAAAAGGTCGAAAAGTTCAAGGGGGCCGAATACTTTCGCAAGACACTGTAGATGGTTTAATGCCTGAAAGGGTGTGAATGATTTTGAATGGTCATAAACAAAACCTCTGTTGGAGTGTGAATTTTGTAAAACTATGAAGTTGGGGATTTCTCAGCAGTTGCTTTACAAGTCTTTCAACCTTTAAAACGCCATAGGTTTCACAATATTCCAAATGCAGTGTTTAACATAACATTGTGAATCTCTGACTGTACTTTCATGGAATGTAAAGAAAATATGAATTTAGTTTCTAGATCAAGTTTGTCTGTGTACTATTGAAACTAAACTATCTGAGTGCGGCTGTGTGGATTGAAAAGACTAAATGCTATTTGGCAAAAAAAATGTTTTTGTGAATACAAAAACTAATAAACAAAATATCTGTGTATGTTTTTACCCTCCAGAGAACTCATCCACCTTCAAAACCACAAAGTCTGTGATTTTGTCTACTAGTTATAAAAGAGGCACTATTAAAGGGTCACTCCAGCTCTCAAACACCTCAAAATCATTTCCAGCTCATTTTTACAATATCCTAGTAAACAAGAAAAACACCTTTTCAATGCGTTCTGCACTCCCTAAACTGTCCTCTGTAGGTTTTTGAGTTCACGGATCAGTGACGTCACTGATCCCTGACTGAAAATACAGGGGGAGGAGATCATAAAACTCTGTACTCTGTCCGTGAATAGGCAAGTTTTTTCAGAGCATCCAAGTGTTGATGCATACATGAACCGAGGAGTTTTGGAAACGTTCTTCAGCAAGGCCAGCATTGATGCTTTAGAAGTTGCACATTAATGTAATGCGTTTTTGTATAATCAGTAGAAGAACTTGCAGCAAGTTTTAATTCTGTTTATTTGTCACATGACAGAGTAAATAATTAATATTCATCTTTTTATATTTTTCAGGTTGATAAAATTGACAACATTATTAATTATATAAACAGAGCAAAAGCAGAAGATATTTGGTTTAGATGCTTCTCTTATTACAAAAAATAGTGCAACACTGGTTAGGCCAATAGCACATTTGGTCAATTTACCTATTAAAATTGGTGAGTTTCAGCTGTAGTGACCCCAGTCTTTAATTCTGGAGAGATTGGTGAGGTATGTAATTATAGACCCATCTCAATTACTCCAGTAGTTTCCAAAGTTTTAGAAAGGTTAGTGGTTGAACAATTACTGAATTACTTGGAAAAAAGTAATCTCTTAAACTTTAAGGAATTTGGATTCCGGCCAAATTATTCAACAGAAATGCTACATGTCTTTTCATAGATATAATAAAAAGTAGTGGGAGCAGTATTTTTATACTTTAATAAGGCCTTTGATACTGTGAATCTGGAAGTACTTACAGATAGAAACAAATTAACTTTTCTCAACAAGCTTTAAACTGGTTTAAATCATACCTGGATTGTAGACAGCAGTGTTAAAATTAGTGGTCTGAAGTCATCAGTTCAAAAATGCAAACTAGGGGTACCACACCAACCCAATAGCACGGCCAGGTGTGTAATACACACGCCGGTCCATTGGGTTTGGTGGGTCAGTGTCACGCTTTGCCTCATCAAGGGGTGAACATTACACACATTATGAAGGTGCTCTACCAGCAGGAGGCAATACTTACCCAATTGCATGGTGACGTAGCAGAGTGTAAATTGCATAGATTTAGCAGGTTGGTAGGATAGGGACGGTGGACGGGCGTATAAACCTGCGACTTACATCCCCGAGGTTTCAAGTTCGAATCCATGCGGACACTTTGCATGAGTTTTGTTTTCTATTCCAGCACAATGCAGACGTGTTGCACACATCCTTTTTTATAAATGTGCGACTTACATCCCTGAGGTTTCAAGTTCGAATCCATGCGGACACTTTGCATGAGTTTTGTTATCTATTCCAGCGCGATGCAGACGTGTTGCACACATCCTTTTTTACTCACTATTCCAGCGTGATGCAGACGTTAACTACAAGGGTTCCGAGTGGTTAGGGTTGGGCCAGGGCCGGCCCGAGGCATAAGCGAACTTACCCCAATCGAGTGAACAGGTGACTCCGCATGGTGGGAGGGGGCCCCCAAATAAAATTCTGCTTAGGGCCCCCAAAAGGCTCGGGCTGGCACTGGGTTAGGCTTACATCGAGATAACGGCAAGGGTTCTGAGTGGTTAAGGTTAGGGTAAGGCTAAGTTAACCAGCATGTCTATTACACGCTTGGGCGAGGCAAAGCGTATTACACGATTGGCCGTGATAATGGGCTGACCACAAGGTTCAATACTGGGCCCTTTGCTTTTTTGTTTGTATATAAATAATTTACCTGAAAGTTGCAAAGGGGTTGGTTGTCAAATGTATGCAGATGATATCATCACTTATGTAAGCAGAAACTTCTAATTTGGCTGCAGAAATGTTAATCAGACAACTAATCAATGTTTTCCAGTGGCTGCAGGATAACTGTTTAACTTAAAAGTATAACAAAACAGTTTCTATGTGTAAGGATAACTGTTTAACTTTAAATTATAACAAAACAGTTTCTAGAACAAATAGCTAAATAGATTTAAAATCAAAATTGACCAAAAGGAAATCAAGAAAGTGAGTGCATTTAAATATTTAGGTGTCATTGTAGAGATATTAAGAAAATGTTTAAGACTATTAATACACATTTTAACTGTTTTAGTATGATAAAACAGGTAAAATCCAATTTAAATCAAAATCCGATACAGAAGCAACTGAATGGTACTCGGCTGTTTTCAGGAAAAAACTCAGGAACAGCACTGTTTATAAAGTTAATCAGTCTAGGGTATCATTTTTAAAAACAATATTTAAAATGTTTTATTTATTGTGGAATTGTCCTTTAATCTAAAAAGATTCCCTGAAAATTGTGTTGTATGTCATGTATTTGTGCTCTATCATTATTTGTGCTCAACATCATAAAAACTTCCTAATATAAATGTGGAGTTTCATGCATAGATGCTACTGGACATGGATGCTACTACAGCATATTACATATATCCAGGCCAGAGATTGAAAACATTGTTACTTGAAAAAGTTCCAGACTGCATGTTTAATCTTGTGGAAGAGTCTTTCTGCCTCTAACATCATCCAAAGGCACAGAGGGCATGTTATTCTTGGTCAACAACCATTCTAAGTTGGCCTCAGTAGAAGGACCACAATTTTATCGGGGTGGCAAATAATGAATAACTATTAAAGTACTGCTGGGCTTGACTCCAAATGCTCATAACTATCTTATTGGCTAATAGGCTCAGATTGATGCTTTCGAAGACTAGCGTTGAGGTATTAGACCTGCATATTTGGGCAGAGGTGTCTGGGAATGAGATTATTTTGAGGGGTGCTCACATGGTGCACATGTCGCCGAGCTGGCCGATTCTTTTCAAACAGTTCATCCAACACGGAAGCCATTAGTCAGATCATGTGTGGGATGATTACACTCTGAACACCAAATCACCCATTCTCTAACCCATATGAAACAATTTAAAAGCTGTTAAGACTACTTCAACTTTTCTGATTTCTTACACAAAGTCTGACTGAAATGATGGGGCCACTCTTAAGGTATTTCCCTCATTAAACCAAAGGTAGGATAGTCTAGATAGTGGCATTGGATCCTATATGTACACACAAAATAAAGGACAGTTTAAAGTTTCAGTCTCAAATGCAATGAAAAAAACACACACGCACATTGAGCGTTGTAATGTTTACAGTTTTTTCCAATTGCTATCACACAAAATGCATAATTTGGCTCATTGTGTCAAAACTCAACACACAAGAATGCTTTACACAACACTTAAAGATTAACATTGAACTGCCATGTCAAAACTGCCATTCTGCAATCAAAACTGCCATTCTGCAATCAAAACTTCTCCTCTCCCTCTTCCCGTCTCTTTCTCATCATCTCCTTCCCCTTGGTCCTTCAGCCTCCATAATCACGATTGTCTCATGACAGATGCTCATACCTGAATTATATAGTGACTGATTGGTGTTCAGTTACAGGTTAAGTGTTTTACGATGTGTGCGGGAGTGTTGCTAATGTCATGTGTGTTTTAACTATTGAATGGACGTGCTGAATGCAGTGTTTCATCATTGGCCAAAGTGTGTAACAGATGCACGATGTGTGTAGTGTTTTGCACAGTGTGTTACAGAATTGTTTACGGTGCCATGCCGACATTGTGTTTATTCATTTGGTGCCTGAGTGTACCAAATGCATGCAAACGTTACGGTTTCAACGCTTTGTTATGAGCATTCACTTTTAGTGTTTTAGCAATCGGGAAAAACTGTAATATTACTTGCTTCAGAAATAATAATTGATTAGACTTATTGTTTTTTTCTACACACAAAAACACTTTACATATTGAGCTTAACTCTTCCACCAGCAATGTAGGGTGCCTGTTGGTTGTTTTATGTAATGAAGATTTTTTTAACCAAAATTACTATACATTAGTTGTCAGGTTGTGAGGAGTGTTTTATTCCAAATAGGAATGAGGGGGACAATTTAGTGATCAAATTGGAAATGGATCTGGTTGGAAATTTTGTCATGACACTGTAGTAAACATCTCTATGCTAATAATAAATCCAATGGGATTTTTTGTGATCAGTCACATGTTTAAAGCCCAATCTGAAAGATGACATCTAATGTAGGGCAATGTCCACACCTTTGCACCGGGGAATTTGGGTTTGATGTTTAGACCTGACAGCATTTCCAAACTGAGTCCTGGGGCTTCCCATGGCTCCATGTTATGGCCCTAGAGATTTACAGCTGATTCCAATACTCAATTCATTTTCAGGTTTCAGTAGAAAAGCAGCAGTACGAAGCAGGGTGCAATGCTGATGTAAACTGTTGGTTCTGTGGGAGTGGTGGCCCCTTGTGGGATAGAAAGAGAGCTACAGATGAGAAAGACGAGAGTTTCTCTAGTCGTTATCTCAACTGTCCTTATGCCCCAGCCATGAAAGAGGGGAACAGGGAGATAAAGACGTCCAATATTGCCTCAGCACCCTTTTTGGGAAAATGTTTTCGTTGGAGACCTGGATAATACATCACACCAAAACCCATTTACACAGACCAAGATAAATCTACAACCTTTATACAGCAGCCCCAATGTAGACGGAGGAGACATAGAGGGGAGAGGGAGGGAGGAATACATACTGTAAATAGAGTGTAGGAAAGAGAATCCCAGGTTATGAAGAGGGAATCTGTTGAAAGAGAGAAAGAAATGCATTAGAGACTAGTCCAGATTATGCTGACAGACTGACTCAAAGAGTCTTTTCGAAATAGTAGACACTCCTCTCAATGTAGCCCTCTGCCATGTCAATCTGTCTTCTGTTTTAGGGAGCTCAGTTGAACACTGGGCCCTAATCTCCACCTCATCCCCAGGTTCACACCCTACCATCCACCAACTACTCCAAACATTAGCAGATGTCTTTGGTTTTTCACTGACTTTTTGTGGTGTGTCAATTATATAATTTGGGACTCTGTAATATTAATTTCAAATGTACTGTATGTAACTGCACAAAAAGTGACAGAATTGGGTGTGCCACTTTGTGCATTTTTGTAAATGCAGTCTCTCTTTAAATGGACAAAATATTAGGTGTCAATTTATAATTTTTGCACAAAGTCCACAATTGTGAGACTGAACACCCTTTCATACCATTCATAATTTGATCTTGAAAAGATGATTACCAAGACCCTGAAAGGTTGATTGACTGGTTAGGGCTTCAATTTGTCAGGTGAAGTCAATTCCAATTTTTAAATCTTACTCTGAAATAAGGATGGAAGATCTCCAAGGTTGGCCAGTACTGCCATAGACTCTCATCTATACTGCTGCATAGCAGGCATGTTATGTGGTACCAGTACCAGGTCTGTAAACATCCCACCATTCAGAGATTCAACCCCTAGGGCTTTAGATTGTTAAACAAGGCAGCAAGGTAAAAGATTAGATAACACGTGACAACGTGTCGAGGCTGCTCACACACACTTGCTATTAGTACCAATCCACTGCAAACCTCATCTGCAATATATATATATATATATATATATATATATATATATATATATATATATATATATATATATATATGCACATAAATCTAAATGAACTTTATCCCTGTAATCAGCTAAGTTAAATCAGGGCCATTCAACCAGAGGTCCATAGAGACACAGCAGGGAGTCCTTGGATAAATCCCCTAAAACTAATTACAGTAGTTAAATGGTTATTATCTTTGTTTAGCTTAACCTTGAAATTGCGAGAGGGAAAGGGTTTGTGTCTTTTTTATAAAAATAAAAATAATAATAATGAATTCCTTTTCATTTAATTTATTACTTCCTTTTCAAGGAACCTCAAGCGCTTCACACAGTTAAAGGGAATGCCAACCTCATTGGCAGCCATTTTGCGCCAGAACGCTCACCACACATCAGCTATTAGGTGGAAGTAAATACTTACATATACGACTCTGGTGAACTTTTTCCACCTTGAATTTTTCTTAAATCAACCCCTAGCAAAACCTCTGGAATCTGATCAAGAGGACGATGGATGGTCACAAGCCATCAAACAAAGCTGATCTGCTTTAACATCCCATTGGTTTAACGAAAGACATCACACACGGGGTTGATGTCCTTTGACTGCCCTGGGACATTGTTAAGGATTGGACCAGAGGGAGGAGTGCCCCCTACTGGCACCCCAAAAACACTTCTAGCAGCATTTGGTCTCCAATCCAGTGACCAACAAGGCCTGACCCTGCTTAGCTTTAAAAGCAAACCAACAGTGGAATACAGAGCGCCATGCTGCTGTACAACGTAAAGAATTATCATAAGATAAATCCTCTACAGCACAATATCGCTTATAGGCCTTCTACCCAGGTTTGGGTAGGTTACTTTTTTAAAGTAATCAGATTATAGTAATTAATTTACTTTTAACAATTGTAAAGTAATCAGATATCTGTAGACCGATTATGTCACAGTGTTGTAGGGGATTGGAGACCAGTGCAGGAAGTTGTGTTCTATATTTTATTTGGAACACAGAAAACAAACACTAGGACAACATCGCTAAATTAACAGGGCGACTGTGATGCCCAGAAAACAACAAAGCTACAAGGAGTCAGTTACACTCTTGTACTTTATGCAGTACAATGTGGAATGAGCAAATGCTGAATATACATAGATCTAAACCTTCTCAGGACAAACAATCATTATCACTCAAAACGGAGAGGTAACACTTACATGCCTGTCGGACATCATAACAGGGTTCACAACCACAATGAAGCACCCACATAAACTAAAGAGGCTATATAACATACACAGTTAACAAACACAAACTGATGTGAAGGAATAATTGCATATGTCCAACAGGTGTGTGCGTAATTAACTAAACACATCAAAATAAATAAAACATGAAACAAAGTGTCCAGAAGATCAAGGCATAGTCCCATAAGTCAGACAACCCTCATTGTATTAGTCTTTATCATTGACTGTATATACTACTGGACGGAACAGGTGTGATGTCACCTTGGTTTTATTTGATTTGAGTCATCGAAAATGTACCGTTACTAACCAAAAAAACTGCTGACTCCTTTGAGTGTTTTGTCATACAACCGAATGCTATACAGGAAATTATTAGGCGACCAACGTGACACAGTCACTACATAGCCACGCCCTAAAACACCCCCTGCTTTATCACCGATTTTAAAATCAACAAGACCATATTTCAAAAAATGAACATCATTCTGTATCGCAGAAGATTAAAAACTAGCGATTGAGAACATAAACTCATTGGCCCTCATTTATGAAACGTGCGTACGACCTAAAACAGGCGTACGACGGGCGTACGGCGATTCTTACGCAAAGCAAGGGATTTATCAATTTGAACGTGATCGTAGGCTGCGATAAAATCTCACGTCTGGTCTGACTTCGTGTACGCAAATTCTATAGTGTGACTAGCCGTGTTCATGGTATAACCACCTTGT
>JACXGM010041362.1:0-10069 GCA_016801145.1 Umbra pygmaea
CATTTACAGAAGTTTTCTGATGACTCTGCGGTGGTTGGATGTATCCGTGATGGGGATGAGGATGAGTATAGGACAGTGGTGGAGAAATTTGTCACATGGTGTGATCATAATCATCTACAGCTTAATGTGGCAAAAACAAAGGAATTGGTGGTGGACCTGAAGAGGACAAGGAGGAAGCAACTGGTGACCCCAGTCCTCACCCGGGGAGTCAGCGTAGACATAGTAGAGCACTACAAGTACCTGGGAGTACATATTGATAATAAACTGGACTGGGCAAAGAATACCGAAGCTCTCTACAAGAAGGGACAGAGTCGCCTCTATTTTTTGAGAAGGCTTTTAATATTTGTGGAGCTATGCTGAAGATGTTTTATGAGTCTGTGATGGCTGGGGTTCTCCTGTATGCGGTGACATGCTGGGGAAGTGGGCTGAGAGTGGCTGACAATAACAGACTAAACAACTGATCCGCAGGGCCGGTGATGTTGTTGGTGTGAAGTTAGATTCATTAGAGACGGTGTCTGAAAGGAGGAGACTCTCCAAGATACGTTCAATCTTGGACACCTCCTCCCACCCACTCCACAGCACACTGCTTAGTTTGAGAAGCACCCGCAGCGATAGATGTAGACTACCAAGACTTACCACGGAACGCCACAGGAAGTCGTTCTTGCCGGTGGCGATAAAATTGTATAACTCCTCCCTTTAGTGCTTAACATTAGTTTGTTCGGTTTTGGAACTCCTACTGTAATATCTCTATCATCTTGCTGACTGTTATTCTAGCATCTAAGATTTTTAAAATATTTATTAGACTTAGTAGTATTTTACAATAATTAACTTATTTACTTATGTATTACTATTTGTTTGACCGGGGGTGTAACTATACAATTTCCCTATAGGGATTAATAAAGTATTTTGAATTGAATTGAATCACAGTGTCATATTATCTGGACCATACATGATAGAAACCAATGGTTGGTAACAATGGAAAGAGGGAGTTCCAAAGCAAATAATGAGGGGTGGTTCGTCCATGTAGGTTTATCATAGCCTGTGACATTGACTCTCAAAGTTTGATCACTTTTGCCCATAAATGAACATTTACCCACACCTATAAAAATCATCTTAAATTCAACAATAAGTCTGATTGACTTGCGCTTTGGCATACAGGTTTCTCATATATGCCTTCCTTAATGGTGATATGGACTAAGAGATACAATACAAAATGGATGACAAAATGGCTGACACATGATTCACTGATGCATGGTGAAATTATAATTTCATATTTCCGGAACCATACATGATAGAAAGTAATATTTGTTAACGATGGAAAGATGATGTTCTACTACAAAGAATGAGGCATGATTTTTTCACGTGGGTTCATCACAGCCTGTGATATTGATTCTGAAAGGTGGCTCAATTTTTTCCATACATGAACATTGGCTCACACCTAAAACAATTTTCTTAAAATAAAAAATAAGTCAGATCGGCCTGAGATTTGGCATACACGTATCTCAATGCCTTCCTTAATGGTGATATGGACTAAAAGATACAATGCAAAATGGCGTACAAAAGGCCGACCGATGGTTAAATGACTCACGATAACGTCACAGTGTCACATTTCCTGAACCGTACATGCTAGATAGTAATGGTTGGTACCATTGGAAGCCTATTTTCCTATACTTCCCATATCGGAGTACCCCGTCCTATCGTTGCTTGCAACTAAATTTATTATTACTATTATTTTCTTTGAAACTGCTAAATAACTTAAAAAGACATGCTCTTTGGTGTACTTATGTCATTCCTCATGAGAAACAAATTTGCCTCAAGAACCCATAAAGTCCGCCATCTTGGATTTTTCTGTACAGTGAAAATTTGACAAAACCTATAAAAAACTTAAAATCAACCGTAGGTCCGATTGACCTGATGTTTGATATTTAGGTGTCCCATACGTGCTTCCCTATAGGGTGATAAGCACTAAGAAATACAATGCAAAATGGCCAACAAAATGGCCGACCCAATGGTTCACTTATGCATAAAGAACTCATAATGTCATATCTGCTGACACATACATGACAGAAAGTAATGGATGATAACATTAAAAGGAGGATGTTCTGGCGTAAAAAATGAGTGGTGATGGGTTTTTGTGGGTCTATCACAACCGGAGATATCAAGTTTCAAAATTTGGTCGAACTTGTCAGTCAAGTTTACATTTGCACACACCTATAAAAATCATCTTAAAATCAACAAGAAGTCTGATTGACCTGGCTTTCGGTATACATTATTCTTATACTGGCTTTCCTATAGGGTAATAAGCACTGAGAAATACAATGTAAAATGGCAGACAAAATGGCCGACCTAATGGTTCACTGATGCATGATGAACTCTCAATGTCATTTTCTGAACCATACATGATGGAAACCAATGGTTTGTATGAATGGAAAGAGGAAGTTCCACTGCAAAGAATGAGGTGTGTGTTGTCCATGTGGGTTCATCACAGCCTGTGATACTGACTCTAAAAGTTGGGTCAATTTTGTCAATACATTAACATTGGCTCACACCTAAAATAATTATCTTAAAATCAACAACATGTCCGATCAGCCTGAGATTTGGGATATATGTATCTCAGAGATGCATTCCTTAATCGTGATATGGACTAAAATATACATTGCAAAACGGCAGACAAAATGGCAGACCGATGGTTCAATGACTCACAATGATGTCAGTGTCATATTTCCTGAACCGTACATGATAGAAAGTAATGGTTGGTACCATTTGAAGCGTATTTTCCTATACTTCCCATATCGGAGTACCCCGTCCCATCGTTGCTTGCAACTATATTTAATTATTATTATTATTATTATTATTATTATTATTATTATTATTATTATTATTATTATTATTATTATTATTATAATATGGCATTAGTTTTTCTTTAAAAAAAAGGGCACCTGACCGCAAAGCAATTCCTTCAGCTATTTTAATTGCATATTAGAAGCTTTACAAGATGTAAAATTAAAAAATGAATGAAATAAATCATGCTTTTTGGGGCCCAAATGTGCTGGAAAATAACTATTAATTTAATAATTAAGTGTCAATTATCACGAATAGATTTTTAGTTTTATTTCTATTTCTAAAATGCAATTATGCATATAAAACCTGTATTTGCCTCATATAGAGTCTATTATAAACAATATACATAAATGTAATTGATGAACTCTATGTAAAAAGCCTACCATACTGAACAAAGGTTAAATAGTATTATTTTTAATGACATTCATGTGCTATGGGGAGAGTAATACAGTATTTTCCTTGAACTGCGGGGTGTTTAATGAATGTCATTACATGAATGTCATTAAAAATAATACTATTTAACCTTTGTTCAGTAAAGTAGGCTTTATACATAGAGTTGATGAAATATATTTCTGTATATTGTTTATAATAGACTATGAGGCAAATACAGGTTTTATATGCATAATTGCATTATAGAAATAGAAATAAAACAAAGTATTAGTGATAATTGACACTTAAAAAACCTTAGATTTTTTTTAAATTAATAGTTATTTTCCAGCACATTTGGGCCCCAAAAAGCATTATTTATTTCATTCATTTTTTCCATTTTAGATCTTGTAAAGCTTATGATATGCGATTAAAATAGCTGGAGCAATTGCTTTGTGGTCAGGTACCCTTATGCAAGGGTTTAATACAAAGCTATTTGACTTCTGTAAACTATAAAACAAGCTGTGCCCTCGATATAATTACACTGTAATTACACAGTAAGATGGATCTACCAAAGGGGGTCGGATTTTCACAGGTTATTATTATGGTCTGTTGAAATCATACTCCCCTCAATAGCACAGGTTAATAAAGTCACAGACTCACCACACTACTGCCATGTTTACTTCTTGTTTAGGAGATTATGTGGTGACAAAAACATTTGATAGTATTTCCATTAAGATGGATCTACCAGGGGGAGTCGGAATTTCACAGCATTAAAATACAGCCTGTTGAAATCATACTACCCTCACCATAATTTAATGCTGTGAAAATCCAACTCCCCCTGGTAGATCCATCTTAATGAATTTAGAATCAAATGCTTTCGTCACCTCAATCTCCTAACCAAGATGTAAAACGGGCAGTAGTGCGGTGAGTCTGACTTTATTAACCTGTGCTTGTGAGGGGAGTACGATTTCAACAGGCTGTATTTTAATGCTGTGAAAATCCGACTCCCCCTGGTGACAAGGAAGTGCGTTTCAACTCGCTTGTCGCTTCAACACGTATTAATGTGGGAAGCGCGTTCACGCGAAGGAGAGTGCGATTTGGAATGACGAGCAGTGTCAAGCTACGCGGCGAGAGGAGGTCGAGGCTTTGATCTCGGAAGCAGCAAATAGGTGATGTCTCGTGCAAGGGGCATGGCGTCCTCGTGGGGTTCCAAGGCGGCGGAGTTGGCGGCAGCGGAGTTGGCGGCCGAAGAGTTGGCGGAGATAATAGAGCTGGATAGGCTGGCACTGGAAAGGCAGACCAGGGAGAATGCCATGCTGGTGGCGGGTCGCGACGGCTGTGCCGGGGGTGTGGTCGGCATGGAAGGGAGCTCGGATGGGAGTGTGAGTGTAGCTGGAGTGGCGGTAGGGTTTGAGGAAGCACTGTATGTAAAGAGGAAAAAGAAGCAGGCACGGAAGAAAGAGGGCGGTGAGAGTAGTTCGGGAGAGGGTGAAGGGCCGGCACTTGGTGGTGGGGAGCTGGTGTATAAGGTGATTGTGGAGTTTGTGGCCCCGACGGGAAAGCTGTTACACCCGGTGTTACTCACTAAGGCAATTAGGGAACAGGTTGGGAAGGTGGTGGATGCTAGGTGTTTGAGTCGGGGTAGGGTGCTTATTGTGGTGGGTAGCATGGCTCAGAGGGATAGGCTGCTGAAGCTGGAGGTGCTGAATGGGGGTAAGGTGAAGTGTATGGTGCCTGGGAGTGCGGTGAAGGTGAGAGGGGTGATCACGGGTGTTCAGGAGGATATTTCTATGGAGGAGTTAAGAGACGTGGTGTCGGGAGGGGTTGTGGTGGGAGCGAGACGGTTGGGCAGTAGGGCAATGAGGTTAGATAAGGTGAGTCCAACGGTGTTGTTGGAGTTTGGTGGGCCGTTGCCGAGTAGGGTGCACTTAGGGTGTCTTAGTTTTTTTGTGAGGGAATATGTGCCACCGCCGCTTAGGTGTTTTAACTGTCAGCGTATGGGGCATGTGGCGGCGGTGTGCAGGGGGCAGGGTAGGTGTGGTAGGTGTGGCAGGTGTGGCAGGTGTGGCGGGGCGCATGAGTATGGTAAGTGTGGGGTAGGGGCCGTGGTGAGGTGTTGTAATTGTGGTGGGGAGCACAGTGCTGCGTATGGGGTGTGTGTGGTTCAGCAGAAGGCAGCCGAGGGACAGCGGGTCAAAATGGTAGATGGGGTCACGTATGCGGAAGCGGTGCGGAGAGTGGGGGGACTTGGGGTTGGTGTGCAGGTGGCACAGGAGAGGGCTGTAGGCCCGGTGTTGGAGGACGGTGTGTGTGGTCGTAGTGTGGTGTTGTCGGAGAAGTGTAAACATGAGTGTGTGGTGGGTAAGGATTCATTGGTGGTGGGAAGAGTTGAGTTTTTGGCGTTTTTGTGTAGTGTGGTAAATGTGTGTAGCAAGGTTAAGGGACGGAATGCGAGGATTGATGTTGTGGTAGGTGCTGCTAGGAATTTTTATGGGTGTCACCGATGTCACGGGGGAAATGGTGCACGAGTTGATGAAGGGGAAGGGGACGGGGGAGGGTAGGTAATGGGGGGGGGGGTTATTTTCTAGGGTCGTGGAGTGGTGGTGTTGACTCAATCTCAGAAGAAGAGTGCGATTTGTCTGGGGAGTCGGATTCCGGTACAACACCGGCCCGCAGCTGCAGGTCCCGCTGCTTTTAAATCTTCAAGTTTAGCCTAACGTCAGACGCGGTGTCAGACGCGGCGTCAGCCGATTTTGCCGGGGCTTCGGCCCCAAATGTTTTGAGTGTAGCCCTGAATGTATTTCGAAAAGATGACTGACAAATATGAAACCGCGCAATATACTATGTAAATCATAAGCTGCCTTATTTGCTTCTGCCTTGCCTTTGCACATACTGCATACAGCCTATAAAAAAGACAGTTTTTTAAATAATCTAGTAGGGATGGGACGATTACTGGTTTCACGGTAAACCACAATAAAATGTCCGTACGGTTAGTATTACCGTTTAAAATTTAATTTTCATTAAAACCGTGTTTGATTACCGTGATTTTTAAAACTCACGGTAAATCCTGTCCAGCCATAATCAGTCTGACGCAGGTGCGTGCATGCAACTTAATTTTTTGCACGATAAGTTAAGGCGGAAGGCAGTGACAGCGCTCGGCAGATTTTTCAGCCATCCTAGAGGACAGAATCTGAGATGTAGTCATATTTTGGCTATTACAAGAGTCCTGAGGCAATTAACCGAGGATGGGCACCCTGTCTGCAGAGGAATGTCGCTGCAAAAGGGGGAAACACGTCAAATCTGTCATCTTCGTGATAACCAGCCACTGTTATACAGCGAATGCATTAACTTTTACTTCAATACCAAAACTAACTTGGGCAAATAATTGGACAATCAATATTGATTCGAGATGAAATATTTAATTATCTCACTTGTAATTAATGCAAAGTATCCGGATGACAAGTTTAACAGCAAGTAGATTTGAGCCAAGACGAATGAACATGTTCAAAATATTAAGGGTGACATTTAAGGGATAATGTATTGTATTAATTCATAGTAAACTTATTACACATTTTTATTTTTACCACAATAAAATTGTTTTTCGCTAAGAAAAAATAGATTAACATTGTAAGTTTATCTTGTACATTGTGTAAAAGATAATTATTAGCAGTCAACCTGAGTTGCATAAATGTAGGCACCCCAACAGAGATATCACATTAACATTTAGTTTGAGCCTCCTTTAGCAGAAATAACAGGTTCTAGACGCTTCCTATAGCCTGCAATGAGCGTCTGGATTAAAGTATTTTTGAACATTCCTCCTTGCAAAACATATCCAGTTCAGTTAGGTTTGATGGTTGCTGAGCATGGACAGCCCGCTTCAAATCACAACACAGATTTTCAATGGTATTCAGGTCTGGGGACTGGGATGGTCATTCCAGAACATTGTACAGTGGGTCAAAAAATATTTAGTCAGCATGTTCTCCCACTTAAAAAAGATTAGAGAGGCATGTAATTTTCATCATAGGTACACTTCAACTTCGCCTGTTTTCATTCTGTTCCTTAAAATAACAATAGACTAGTATTTGCCTTTTTTAAACATGATGTTGTATCTACTCCCAGTGTCATTCCCTATTGGAACCATTTTGTTGAAAAAAGCCTGGTTTTTACTTATTATATGACAAAGTCAAGTAAGTTTCCTTTAAGATTATCCATGGATACTATCCTGCAAGTCACTATACATGAGGAAGTTTAAAAATGATATATCTTTCAGTTGTAGCTTCCTGTGATGAACACCCAGAGAGTGGTTCATCTGTTCTGACATTGTACTAATGCTAAAACTTTTGCTAAATTTAAATTCGTAATTGAAAATATTTACAAGGACTTTATACATGTGTGGAAAGATGTAATATTTGGTTTCTTTTAAATTGATGGAAGTAACAAAAGTCAATTTAATGGAATACAATTTGTTTTATTACTTGCCAAATGTCATACTAATAAATGTAAATTTAGTAACAAAAACACTGCTTTCTTGTCTTGCAAAAAGAAATTGAACAATACTTCAAAACAATAAAATACTCTACCAACAATAAAGCTCTTAAAATGATAAATGTTTATTTGTCCCTTAAGGTCTTTGTTTTAAAAGGTCTGTACCACCTGGTCTTTTTGACTATTTTATTTCATCTGTATAGAATTGTTGTCATGTACTGTAGTATGATATTACTGTTTTGGTAATTTGTTCGTAACATTGTTCATTACTTGTATTTTTGCACTGCCTTAATAAAAATGAACAAAAGCACAGCACTGCTCAGCAAGCGGGAGGGAGGGACGCTTCAATGCCTAGTAGATTGAACTTGCATCCAGGTGCTTTCCATAGTATTAGTAGTATTAGTATTGTAGCATTTAATTTATCCTATAAAATAGTTACGGTCTGAATTTAAATAAATAAGTCAGAGATTAATATTAAATAAATAAGAGAAAAAGTTTAACTGCGGGCAGAAAGGCTACGTCTGGTTTGAGAATATGACATTTAAACATGAGCTGTATCCCTTCTAGCCATGACTCGGTGACAGACAAACCTGGATACATCTGTACCGGGCCAGCTTGTCACTAAACAAGGAAGTTACGTTTAAACTGAAGACCCGCCTTGATGAGTGGTCTGACAGATTGCATTTCCATGATCTACTTTTGTCCATAAAAGAGCTTGGTGACCAAGGCGGTAGTCTTAGACACGGAAGTTGATGCAACCATGGGCTTAGGGGCCAACCGTGGAACTGCACCCATGTGGCCCAAAAGCATTTTTTCCCATAGACTTTCATGGTGAAAGAAACTTCTATATGTCAGTGGATAATCTTTTTTGGGGTACATCAACTTACCAGCCCGAACCCCTAAAGGGTCCTTGTTTAAAACGTAACATTTCTAACATTTTTACAATTCACTAGTAGCCAAATCCAGAGTTATTATACTAAGCATGATGAACGCGCACAATGAACGCGCGCAGAACCGCGGGACTGCGCCCGCCTACGTCGCCCTGTACTGCACAAGTTCACATGACGTTTCCCCGGAGGTCCAGTTGCAATATGCGCTAGCTGAACCTGGGAGTCGCTCGGGTGATAATACAGTCAGTCACCTATGGATAAAATATTCTACATCAACTTTCAGTTATGGTAAGTTCAATACTTAGATTCAATACAGGAAAATAGCTGTTTGGCATTTCGTTTAATAAATGTATATGTGTACTATTGTGTCTACGTTATGACGTTGCATAACCGAGTTGACTTTGGCTAACCTCACACCGAGTATTACAGTGTATTTTAACTGTAACTTACTCAATATTACTTAGCTAGCTAACGTTATAGAAAGTTTGCTAACTAGTTAACAATTGACTGAAAACTGTGTGTGTGTTGTAAAACTAATACTTTTTGTCGTCATAAGTGTAATGCATTTAATACATGTATTAAAGTAGTTACATTGTCTATCTGTCATAGTCTGTGGACGAGTCTCTGCACCTATTTGGACAAGGTGAACAACATTTATATATTTCCATAATCCTTTAATGAAGATGATACACAAATTGATGGACCTGGCAGGATATATGTATTATAGGAAAAAACACATTAGTCGGAGTGCTAGCTAATGCAACTGAATATGCATTTGCTGAACTATATTCATTACAAGCATTCTTATTTATTCTATTTGCATAATCCTTTGATAAAGTTGATACACAAATTGATGGACCTGACAGGATATAGGTATTATAGGAATGCACACATAAGTTGTCTGAGTACTAGCTAATGCAACTGAATATGCATTTGCTGATCATTTTCTTTGTTTTTAAAGTAGGGAGTAATTTTTTACCCCCAGATGGACTGAGCCCGAGAAAAGAAGAAACCCCAACGGGGTCCCGGCCACACTTGGACAAAGTGAACTATATTCATTACAAGCATTCTTATGTATTCTATTTGCATAATCCTGTGATTAAATATGACAAATAACACTTGATTGATTGTGATCTAAAGTCACTGACCTTATCATTACTTTATGAGCCACAGTCATTTATTATACACTCACCTAAAGGATTATTAGTAACACCATACTAATACTGTGTTTGACCACCTTTCGCCTTCAGAACTGCCTTAATTCTATGTGGCACTGATTCAACATGGTGCTGAAAGCATTCTTTAGAAATGTTGGCCCATATTGATAGGATAGCATCTTGCAGTTGATGGAGATTTGTGGGATGCACATCCAGGGCACGAAGCTCCCGTTCCACCACATCCCAAAGATGCTCTTTTGGGTTGAGATCCGGTGACTGTGGGGGCCATTTTAGTACAGTGAACTCATTGTCATGTTCAAGAAACCA
>JACXGM010041363.1:0-10073 GCA_016801145.1 Umbra pygmaea
TCCGCAGCAATTCAGTACAGTATATATCCTGTTATATCGCGCGACCATACGTGAATTTGCGAGGGTCCTCGTATAGTCACTGTCAGCCGTTCCGCAACCAATACGGACCTGGTGGGTATTGAATTATGGCGGAGCACGGAGCCGACACGCAGCGGAGCCGATCTGCAGCCGTTCCGCAGTTAGTGGAAATCCCGGGTAACTGTGGAGCCAGAATCCCGGTTTATTTAAAAAAAAATTAATAGTTTTTATTTTGGATGATTTTCAACAGAATTAACAAAAACAAACAGTATTCTGCAATATATCACTACATTTTAATATTTTTCATCCCCCCCGAACACGATCCCTTGCTACCCATCCCAACACTCCCTCCACCCCTAAACCATACCCCACACAAAACAGGTAGACATACCGAAAACATACTTACATACATACCAATACCTATAGTAACAAAAATAAATTACACTTGATGGACTAGGAACTTTATATGATTTAAATCAAATCTAATCTGAGGGAAGCATCTGCAAGCTATTAAAATATGAAATAAAAGTCTGGCATTTGTCAGAGAATTTTTATTGTGATCCCCTCATGGATTATTTTACACACGTTACTGGAGGAATTATACACTTTAATATGCGTTGACATTCAGGCTTTTATTTTTAAGCTTTAATCATTATACCGAATTAATGACGTAATAGTTAGTGTTGCTAGCAGAATACAGCTCCAGGAAAAGGCAAAGCGAGAGGTTCCAATGGGTTGACAAGTTTTAACCCTGTTTGGTTTTCACACAATTGAAGAATGCAAATAAAAAAACAAAAAAAACTAAGAACAACTTACATTTATATGTGAATTCCTCGGCCATCACACTACTAAGAGTGGGGAAACTAACCCCCGGGGGCTGGTTACACAATCTTACCCTAAGTATGGTCAAGTAAATTATCAAAGAATTCTTTGCCTCCACGCTTTTTTTCTGTCATGTGAACTCATGTCACTCAATGTGTTAGAGATTGATAAAACAATTTTTAAAGAGAACCTACTGTATGAATTAATGTTTTTTTATTGATTAGGTTTCGTACCAGATTAAAGGGCTATAGTTACCATTCCTCCATGAGAACATTTTTACATCTGACATATTTCAACCCAGACCTGCTAATCCTCATTCAGAACGCTGAGAGTCAAAATGCTCAACCATCAAAGTCTACCACACCTAAATTACCTTATATATGTTCCGCCCTCACTCATCATCTCACTCTTTGACAAGGCAGTGGGAACAGATAGGTAAGCACAGAATATTTACTTATTATTAATAATATACACAATATTATGATAGGACTTTCACAATTGATCAGTCAATGTGAGTTTCATTTTTTCTCAGAAATACAAAAAACTTTATGAATAGTAAAACTTTGCATGGAAGATGGGATATTTTATTGCTCACATGTACTTGCTATTTAGCAGAAACCTCTATCCTATCCTATTCCAAATATACTCATGCATGCATATGCATACATTATGGGTGGTTTAAGGAATGTAACAATTTTGCCTTTGAAGTAGACCATTTGTAAATAATTTAATTTAAATATAAATTGGTACAGTAGGTGATGAGGCTAGAACTATCTGTCATTGAAAGATTTAAGTTTAGGCTATCTCTTGAAGCTACAGTCTGTGACTTTCGTAATTGAAAAACTATTTTTTTAGGCCCCTGATTTTAGTCCAGATGTGCAGTATATTGTTTACTTAGCTGTATCTAAATAGAATCAGCACAAGGCAGGGAATCCCCAACAGATGTGTGACGTTGTAATGCTTTCCCCCAGTACAGAGAGAAGAAGACCCAGATGCAGAGTGACAATAGGAAACGCTTTTTAATGTTCCAAAAAGGGAGGCAGGCAAAATAACGTGGACAGGCAAAACAGGTCGAAATCCACAGGGCAACAGTATAGTTCTAAAGGGCTAGGCAAACTCGAAGTCAAGAACAGGCAGAACGATAAAGGTCAAAAACACGTCAAAGGCAATCAGAATAAACGATACGCTCAGTATGCTGTAAGAACAAACAATACCTCACAAGGAAACACTGGCAGAAGCAGGTATAAATGAGCAAATGAAACCACACAGGTGTATCCGATTAACTTAATGACAGAACACAGGCCCATGGAGATGTAGTACCACGCTACACACATAGGGCATTATATACATAGGCTATATAGATATATCAAAAGGGTATTCACCCACATCCCTACAGAACCCCCCCTACACGGGAGGCTCCAGACGACCCAGAGCAGAATCACGGAGGGCGGGCCGAACGGCCCGGGGGGCGACCACGGGGCCGAGGAGCGGGACTGTCCGGACGGGCCAGATGGAAGGCACCGATCATGTCGGGGTCCAGAACGTCACGGGCCGGAACCCAAGACCTATCCTCCGGTCCGTAGCCCTCCCAATCCACCAGATACTGCAGGGAGGCACCCCGCCGTCGAGAATCAAGGATGCCACGAACAGAGTATGCGGGTTCCCCGCCGACGTCCAACGGAGGCAGGGGGGGAAGCTGGGAGACCGGTGGGTGAAGCGGGCTGTACCGGACAGGCTTGAGCAGTGAAACGTGGAAGGCAGAGTGGATCCGGTACTGCCGAGGCAGCTGAAGACGGTAGGTCACAGGGGTAACTCGGCTGATGATCTTGAACAGACTGATGTATCGTGGGCTGAGTTTCCTGCAGGGAAGGCGGAGACGAACGTCCCGCGTGGATAGCCACACTCGCTGACCGGGGTGGTAGAGAGGAGTAGGCCGGCGCCGTCGATCCGCAAACCTCTTCTGTGTCTGCGAGGCCCCTTCCAGGTGCTGATGCGCTGTTTCCCACACTCTCTCGCTGCTCTTAAACCAGTCATCAATGGCAGGAACGTCCCCAGTCTCCGCCTCCCAGGGGAACAACGGGGGTTGGTAGCCTAAAACACATTGAAAGGGTGTTAAACGGTGTGAAGAATGGATGAGGGAATTTTGCGCGTATTCGGCCCATGGCACGAAATGGCTCCAGTCCGAGGGGTTCTTATCACAGTACTGCCGCAAATACCGCCCTAGCTCTTGGTTCAGCCGTTCCATTTGACCGTTAGATTCCGGATGATACACGGAAGAGAGAGAGAGAGAGATTCCTAACCGCTTACAGAACGCTCGCCAAACCCGGGACACAAACTGGGGACCTCTGTCGGAGACGATATCCTCTGGTATCCCATAGAAACAGAACACCTGCTGGAATAAGCATTCAGCCATCTCCATGGCGTTAGGAAGTTGAGGCAAGGCAATCAGGCGACACATTTTAGAGAAACGATCTATGGCCACTAACAGGGTTGTACAACCGGAGGAAACAGGCAGATCAGTAAGAAAATCAAGGGCTATATGTGACCACGGTTGGTTAGGAACGGGAAGTGGGTGTAGCTTACCCTCGGGCAGTTGGCGAGGACTCTTAGCTTGGGCACAGACGGGGCATGACAATACGTAGTCCTTTACGTCTTCGGCAAGGGAGGACCACTAGTACTTCTTGGTGATCAACAGGATGGTCTTCGTAATACCGGGGTGTCCAGAACTGAGAGCCGTATGGCACCACTGTAGTAGCTGGGGTCTTACGTTGGCTGGAACGTAGGTTTTGTTTGGGGGAGTGTCCGGCGGAGCCGGCTCCGTTAGGAGAGCGGTGTCAATGGTGTCTTGAATTTCCCAGCGGACTGGTGCGAGTAGGTATGCAGGTGGTAGAATAGGTTCAGGAGCGGTGGTACATGTGGTGGGTTCGTATTGTCTTGAGAGTGCGTCTGCCTTAACATTCTTTTTACCCGGTTGATATGTGACCTGGAAGCGAAAACGGTTGAAGAACAGAGACCATCGGGCCTGCCGGGGGTTCAATCTCTTGGCCGCCCTTATGTATTCGAGGTTACGGTGGTCCGTGAGAACTAGAAAAGGGTGAGTGGCCCCCTCCAACCAATGTCTCCATTCTTCCATCGCCAGTTTGATGGCAAGCAACTCCCTGTTACCGACGTCATAGTTCCTTTCAGCCGGGGATATCCGACGGGAGAAAAAGGCACAGGGGTACATCTTTGCCGGAGACCCGTGGCGTTGAGACAGGACCGCCCCTACCCCTACTTCCGACGCGTCCACTTCCAGAATAAACGGCAAGGAGGGGTCAGGTTGATGGAGAATGGGAGCAGTGGTGAACAAGTCCTTCAGTCGTAGAAACGCCGTTTGAGCGGCGGTATCCCATAGCAGTGACCTAGTCCGTTGGCTGGTCATGGCATTCAGCGGGGCCGCGATGGTGCTGAATCCCCGGATGAACCGCCGGTAGAAATTTGCAAAGCCTAAAAATCATTGCAGGTCCTTCACTGTTTTAGGCTGCGGCCAGTCCTTCACAGCCGATACCTTCTGTACATCCATACGGACCCCTCCGGGGGTTAGCACAAAACCCAGGAAGGTTATGGAAGAAACGTGGAACTCGCTTTTCTCCCCTTTTACGAACAGTTTGTTTTCTCTGAGACGTTGCAGGACTTGGGAGACGTGATTGATGTGTTCCGACATATTCCGTGAAAATATCAAGATGTCACCTATGTAGACGATCATAAACCTACCGATCATATCTCTGAATATGGCGTTCATGAAGACTTGAAAAACAGCAGGTGTATTTGTGAGGCCGTAGGGCATGACCAGGTATTCGTAGTGTCCCCTAGGTGTGATGAAAGCAGTTTTCCATTCGTCTCCCTTGCGTATGCGGATGAGATTATAGGCGCTCCTTAGGTCCAATTTGGTATAGATGGAGGCTTTCCCTACTAATTCCAAAGCAGCGGGTATGAGAGGAAGAGGGTAGCGATTCTTAACGGTGAGTTCGTTCAGGCCACGGTAATCGATACGGGGCGTAGACCCCCATCCTTCTTAGAAACGAAGAAGAAACTGCTGGCCATTGGAGACGTAGACGGACGAATAAATCCTAATTTCAACGTTTCGTCGATGTAGTCGTTCATAGCCTGGGTCTCCGGAATGGACAGAGGATAGATCCGCCCCTTACAGGGGATTCTGTCGTCTCTTAACTCAATGGCGCAGTCCCAGGCACGGTGAGGGGGTAGCGCAGTGGCGTTCTTTTTACAAAACACATCCCCGAACCGTCGGTAGGAGTCTGGGATGTGAACAGGGGTGGAGAGCGTGGAGTCCTCTACTGACGTTGCTCTGCAGGGCAGTGACATGCAGTTGGTTTGACACCAGGGGTTCCACTTCGTTAGTTCCCCTCGGTTCCATGAAATGTCCGGATCATGGAGGCAAAGCCAGGGGTGGCCAAGAACAACCGGTTCCTTGGAGGACGGTAAAACGAGCAACTGTATGGTTTCTCTATGGAAGACTCCAATTTGTAAGGTCAGGGGGGCAGTTTGTAGGTGAATGAAGCCGTTTCCCAGGGGTTCCCTATTCAGGGAGTTAATCCTTAGGGGAGGAGAGATAGGTATCAATTTCATTTGCAAGCGTTTAGCAAGTTGCATGTCTATAAAATTCCCTGCCGCTCCCGAGTCTAGCAAAGCCGGTGTGGAAATTGCTATGTGCCTAGACTGTAGAGTGACAGGAACAGACAGTTGTTTGTGTGTAATATTCAATAGGGTAGAGACCCCTACCTGAGCTGGGCGGACTGGGCACTGTCGTATCACATGGCCTGGGTTGCCACAGTACAAGCAACCTCTCTGGTAGGGCTCGTAACGGAACGGGACTAGCCGGTTGGCGGTTCCGGGAGGGTTGTGATCTTTTCCGGCCGGCAAGGAGGCGGTCAATGGAGATGGACGTCCGTATGTATTGGTTGAGGTCGGTTATGTCATCCCGACATGCCAACTCTGTTTGTACGTCCGGATGTAGCCCTCTACGGTAGATGGTTAACAGAGCCGCATCACTCCATCCACCCCCGGCTGCCAAGGTGCGGAATTCCAGGGTGAAGTCGGCTGCTGATCGGTTCCCCTGCTGTATCTCACATAGGAGATCCCCGACGCTTTTGCCGGAACTGGGATGGTCAAAAACCTCGCCAAACAAGGTAAGGACCCGGGATTCGGAAGACAACTCTGGGTTTTGTGTGGCCCATAAGGCCGTTGCCCACTCCAGGGCTTTACCAGTGAGTAAGGATATGAGGAAATCGACCTTGTCCTTATCCGTACGGAAATGGTCCGGGTGGTGGTCCCGATAGATGGAGTACTGCATGAGGAAGCCTTTGCATAGGCCAGGGGAACCATCATACTTGGCAGGGACCACTACCGAAGCATGGGCAGTAGGAGGGATAGGGTTACCCTGAGTCGGAGGGGCTGCGGCTTGTTGCCAAAGAAGACGGCACAACTCTTTGATCCTTTCCTCCTGCTACTTCAGCCGGAGGTGTACCTCTGCTGGGTCCATAGCAGGTGAGGTATTCTGTAACGCTTTCCCCCAGTACAGAGAGAAGAAGACCCAGATGCAGAGTGACAATAGGAAACGCTTTTTAATGTTCCAAAAAGGGAGGCAGGCAAAATAACGTGGTCAGGCAAAACAGGTCGAAATCCACAGGGCAACAGTATAGTTCTAAAGGGCTAGGCAAACTCGAAGTCAAGAACAGGCAGAACGATAAAGGTCAAAAACACGTGAAATGCAATCAGAATAAACGATATGCTTAGTATGCTGTAAGAACAAACAATACCTCACAAGGAAACACTGGCAGGAGCAGGTATAAATGAGCAAATGAAACCACACAGGTGTATCCGATTAACATAATGACAGAACACAGGCCCATGGAGATGCAGTACCACGCTACACACATAGGGCATTATATACATAGGCTATATAGATATATCAAAAGGGTATTCACCCACATCCCTACAGACGTATGGAGAAGTAAAGGAAGTACCTGTCAATCCAACCAGAGCTGAGCGAGCACAACTTCTAGACACAGTAGAACAAGAGAGAAAATACAAACCTAGACACTTCAGAGAAGTCCTGAGAACGGGAACGCGTTTTAGCCCGACAGTGCCTATATTCACATTTTGTAGAATGCGTAAATGTGGCTTTTATTTTTGAAAAAGTAAATCTGATTTAGTGCTGCCAGGATTATTGTTCTTGTTCTACTGTGTCTAGAAGTTGTGCTCGCTCAGCTAACTTAAGTGTACAAAACATACGGCCTCAGATCATACAACACGATCACAAAGGAGGCAACCCACTTGTCCACTGGGGTAAACTATAACGCAGTGGTGCTCAGCCATGGGTTTGTGAGTATCCCCAAACCCTCCCGGCACCTTTCACCCTGGGCAATTCCAGGGAAGAATAGGTCCTACCCCTATCCAAGGGTACGGTTCCAGAGCCAAGGCTGTGCGTAGAGGCCCCAGCAGATTAAACAGGTAGTGCTCCACCTCCCGCACAAGTTCCTGCTCCTTCACCCACATAGTCATGTCTTCTTTTTTAATTTGCTATGGGGTCTTTCCATCACTCCTAATTAGGCATGAATATCGCCTAATATCTTAAATACCGAACTGAGCAATCAGTGTATCCAATGTAACCCTGGCTCAACAGCCGAGTCATTTTAAAGAAACGATTTGGTTATATACATTTCAATTTATTTCTGTGATATTTTGTAGTCTTACAAAAAAATTATCCTGGAAATGGCAGTCAAGTTTCTGCAAAATCTTGGGAATTTTAACATACAGTGCCTTGCGAAAGTATTCCCCCCCTCTTGAACATTTCGACATTTTGCCACATTTCAGGCTTCAAACATAAAGATATAAAACTGTAATTTTTTGTGAAGAAGCAACAACAAGTGGGACACAATCAGTGGGAACGAAATTTATTGGATATTTCAAACTTTTTTAACAAATTAAAAACTGACAAATTGGGCGAGCAAAATTATTCAGCCCCCTTTACTTTAAGTGCAGCAAACTCTCTCCAGAAGTTCAGTGAGGATCTCTGAATGATCCAATGTTGACCTAAATGATTAATGATGATAAATAGAATCCACCTGTGTGTAATCAAGTCTCCGTATAAGTGCACCTCCTCTGTGATAGTCTCAGAGGTCCGTTGAAAGCACAGAAAGCATCATGAAGAACATGGAACACACCAGGCAGGTCCGAGATACTGTTGTGGAGAAGTTTAAAGCCGGATTTGGATACAGAAAGATGTCCCAAGCATTAAACATCCCAAGGAGCACTGTACAAGCGATAATATTGAAATGGAAGAGGTATCAGACCACTGCAAATCTACCAAGACCTGGCTGTCCCTCTAAACTTTCAGCTCATACAAGGAGAAGACTGATCAGAGATGCAGCCAAGAGGCCCATGATCACTCTGGATGAACTGCAGAGATCTACAGCTAAGCTGGGCGAGTCTGTCCATAGGACAACAATCAGTTGTATACTGCACAAATCTGGCCTTTATTGAAGAGTGGCAAGAAGAAAGCCATTTCTGAAAGCGAACCATAAAAAGTGTTGTTTAAAGTATGCCACAAGCCACCTCGGAGACACACCAAAGATGTGGAAGAAGGTGCTCTGGTCAGATGAAACCAAAATCGAACTTTTTGGCAACAATACAAAACATTATGTTTGGCGTAAAAGCAACACAGCTCATCACCATGAACACACCATCCCCACTGTCAAACATGGTGGTGGCAGCATCATGGTTTGGGCCTGCTTTTCTTCAGCAGGGAAAGGAAAGATGACTAAAATTGATGGGAAGATGGATGGACCCAAATACAGGACCATTCCTAAAGAAAACCTGATGGAGTCTGCAAAAGACCTGAGACTGGGACGGAGATTTGTCTTCCAACAAGACAATGATCCAAAACAAAAAGCAAAATCTACAATGGAATGGTTCATAAATAAACATATCCAGGTGATAGAATGGCCAAGTCAAAGTCCAGACCTGAATCCAATCGAGAATCTGTGGAAAGAACTGAAAACTGCTGTTCACAAACGCTCTCCATCCAACCTCACTGAGCTCGAGCTACTTTGCAAGAAGGAATGGGCAAAAATTTCAGTCTCTCCATATGCAAAACAGATAGAGACATACCCCAAGTGACTTACAGCTGTAATCGTAGCAAAACGTGGCGCTACAAAGTATTAACATAATTTTGCATGCCCAATTTTTCAGTTTTTTATTTGTAAAAGAAATTTGGGCATTATTGTTGACCCATTTTATTTACGTGCTGCCTCAGGCTGTTGTTTATTCCTATTCTTGTTGCAAGTAAAGATACCTGACAAGTATACCTGCATCTGTCCCCTGCTTCACCACACACACCCTTACAGGAATCCTGATTTGAAATGTAAGGTTGTAGAATGTAGAATAAACTGGAATATCTAAATATTTGTTTAAATATTTTACTGACATCCAGACGCACAACAGTCGCTAATTGGAGTCTACACACCCCTTGCACTGTCTTTACTGACATCTGACATTTGTACATGTTGTTGCCTTCAAAATTAAACATACACAAATGAAAAAGTATTAGACATGGATTTTGTTACTACAGGGTTACGTACAATTAAGAAAAAATTAAGAATGAAAACAAACCACTAAAAAATAATTCTTAATCAGGATTTATTGATTCTGTATGTAATTAGTTCAAAAATATATATTAGTGACATCATTACACCATAAATAACTTGGAATGATATTCTCCCAACTTTGTATATTTTTTAATCCTGTTAGCAGCATTTTATAGGACACATTTTAATTTTATATATCCTTTAAATATGAGGTTGTGTTGTACAGTATATGTTTTTACATATATGTTGAACCTACTTCTATGCCCTCTATATTAGAGGCAGAGCTAGAGGATGATGAAGGATTGTCGTCAATTTCCCTGGTGGAAGTCACTGAGGTAGTCAAACAACTCCACAGTGGCAAAGCCCCAGGGATTGATGAGATCTGTCCAGAAATGCTGAAAGCTCTGGGTGTGGAGGGGCTGTCTTGGTTGACACGCCTCTTCAACATTGCATGGAATTCTGGGACAGTGCCAAAGGAGTGGCAGACTGGGGTGGTGGTTCCCCTGTTCAAAAAGGGGGACCAGAGGGTGTGTGCCAATTACAGGGGTATCACACTTCTCAGCCTCCCTGGTAAAGTCTACTCTAAGG
>JACXGM010041364.1:0-10072 GCA_016801145.1 Umbra pygmaea
ACACACACACACACACACACACACACACACACACACACACACACACACACACACACACACACACACACACACACACACACACACACACACACACACACACACACACACACACACACACACACACACACACACACACACACACACACACACACACACACACACACACACACACACACACACACACACACACACACACAATGAACACACTTTACAGGCCATTTACAAAGAACTGCCAAAGACAACCCTGTCACGCTCACACACAATCTTAACTGAGACACACCCACAAAGATACCCGCTCAGGTGATAGACAATAGTCATGTGTGTCTCTGATGAGATTATAATGGGTACCACAGAATGGGACAGTCAGGGGGGGACAGGAGGTTGCGGTTTATGCTCCATTACAGTTGGTTGCGATCCGCCAGTAATCCAAAGACGGGCCAGTCAGGGTGGGAATTTAGCACCAGCCAAATGCGGGTACGGTATGTTTTTCACATTGGCCGGTAACTTTGCCTACTCTACCAGCCACTGTGTCTGGTGAATTGTATAATGTATCATATGTTTTTTATTTATTTTTACTTAAAGAATTCTCAGATTGGATGGTGTAGGGCAAACATGTTGATGCTTAATGATTAACAAAGATGCACTTTTGTCAAGGTGCAGATGTGATTTGGTTTCAAGGAGCTAGTCTGTGAGAATTCAAAGAGCTGCAATCCCATAAACCAGTGGTTTTTAACCCTCTCCTCTGGGCACACCAGACGATAAACAGTTTAGCTGTAGACACTGAACTAGCTCACCGTATTCATTAATCAAGGACCTGATCATTTGCAGATGAGTTGAATCAGGTGTGCTAGGTCAGAAATAAATCAAATACATGGAACAGCTGGTGTTCTTCGAGGAGTGGGTTGAACAATAAGACAGACAGGTTAATTTGACCATCCCAAAAAATAGTTAAAATATCAAACCAATGGACCCTGACCTCCCCCAATATGTAACACAAACGTACGCCCTTGGCAAAGGGTGTTTGTTGAGTCCGCATTTATGAACGGATTCTGATAAATGGTGCTCTCATTTACCAGAAAAGCAAGCAGGCTGTTCAACTTCTTAAGTGCAAACTGAGTATCATTATCCTACTTTGCTATAATATGGTTTAATTTTATATTTATTGTTTAATTCATTTGCTGAAGGAGCATCCACTTGTAGTTTTGATGGGAGAAAATTAAGCCAATGCTTGGATTATTTTATTAGTAATCCATTACATGTTTTTCAAACAGATTATTATCTGCTGCCTGCTGTTGGATGAAAAATGTAAATGTAACCAACTGAAAGAAGTAGTAGAACATCCAATACTACACTGATTAGCACCATTCAGTGCTAAACAATCTGTTCTCAGTTAATTTACCTGATTAAATACAAATACCTATTGTCAAAATACACAACAAACTACTGAAATTCTCTGGCACTATACCAACATGTTCCCACTATAGCAAAGTTTGATCCCAATTCTGCAGTAAACATTCCAAGTATTTAGGGTTTGGGATTGAATAACTGTTGTTATGTTCATTCATTTTACCCATTCATGTCAAAATGTTTTGTTTTCCTATTGCTGGTAATACCCATGCCTCATTACAGTAACTCCTACCAGACACTGGAGAGTTGAAGATCAAGTCATGTGTCCTCAGAAACACATACCACAAGCCATTCTGATTCTAACTGCACAGATCACTTAAGCAGGAAGATTGCTAGAATCAACGTGTCGACTAATAAGAACTTATTTTTTATGCACCCAACTCGGTACAAGGAGTGGCAAGGCATCCATTACCAACTATCTCGAACATGATTGGTTGGCAGCAACCAAAGAATGAATCCCATGTCACCATGGTGCACTACTGGGACATGTTAGAATGAGCTTGGAGCACTGTGGAGAGGTGTGTTTGTGCGTGCGTGCGTGCGTGCGTGCGGGCGGGCGTGCGTGTGCATGTGTGCGTGTCTAGCGGGAGAAAGTGAGAATAATGGATCTCTGGGACATTGGTATGTGAAAGCATGTGAGGACACATTGGAAATTAAAAGGCCTAACTCGCAAACACACCTTCCAATAAAAACATGAATAAGGGAACACACCCAAAACAACAGACATATACATGATAACTCACAGATACACTTCCTTTCTCTCACGTATACAGAATAGAAAACACAACACCACCTGGGAGTAAAACCCAATCTTAGCGGTGCTATTCCAGTCCTAAGGATACGGGGTGTGCCCTCTGTCCGGCAGACCAGGTAGAGGCAGGCAGCGATGACGTGTGCCATCTTGCGTCCACGCGTCAGGTGCTTGCTCACCACCATCTTAAAAAAGTTAAAAGCTGTATCTAGGCAGTGCTGGTTGAGCTGCAGCTGGCTGCCCAGGTTATGGATCTGCCGCTTGCCTGAGGGTTGACACACACACATTGTAAAACATGGGTCAATAGTTACACATTAGTAGACAGTAACACACAAACAGTGCATCCCCTCACATTCACACAAACAGACTGACACAGTAATACATTACAAGTGAAAACACAAACATATGAGTTTATTGTAAAAATATGCCAACATGGCAGTTTAGTCATGAAGTTCCAAGTTTTAAACTCCAGTGCGGAATTCTTACATATAAAAGAACGTCTGTTACATTCAAGCCGTTGCAGAACCAGTTCACATACTGCCTATCGCCGTCAGGTCAATCGCTCTGTATTTCGCAGTATATTGAAATTTTAAATTTGGTGTCTGGGGCGTCATTTCCTCGCTGGAGCACCAGTAGTGATGCATTTTATGTCACCCAGCAATGATTGGTTTACCAGAGCTGAAGAGTGGAGCAACCATTGTGAAGGAAATAGCAGGCTAAAATTACAGCAACTAGGAGTATGCTGTAAAATGCTGCAAAAACAATTCTGATGCTCCAGATGAAAAAGGAACTCCTCGTTCAGATGAAGGATTACAGTCTAAAAAATTAAGCCATCTATGAGCTCATGATGCAAGTGTTTGTGTCATTACTCTCACTGCCAGAAGGGGGAGACAGAAGTTCCACATTGCAGCTTTAAGTCAGGTGGTTGAGATGACATGGTGCACAAACCATGACATAATAAACAATATTCAGGTCCACATTTTTGCTAAATTGTGCCACATTTACAAACAGTGGATACAAACCGCAGACCATCTTTAATATGTATTAAAGGAGATTTATATAACAAGATGTTCAGTAAGTTAACATTCACTCATTTATTTGGCAAATTTAGGATCGCTATTATAATGCGGATGGAGACTTATGAAATTATGCTATTTTAGATTTGTATTTTTACAGTATAATTTCTTGATATAGTAATAACATTTTGCAATATATGCATATGGTTCTAATCAAAATTATTCAACCCCCATTGCAAATCAGGTTTATTGTCAAAATTTACAGACTTTCAGGCGGTTGCAATGAACAAATCAAACAAAAACAATTGAAATAGCTCAACACAACGAATGCATCAAGTGGTTTCCCCAAATTTAACTGAAAATGCAACTGAAAATGTCTTCTCTAGTCTCAAAATTATTCAACCCCTTCATAGTAAGCATATTTAGGGTGAATCCCATTTCTCTGTCTTACCCATACCCCTTCATCTTAACCCTAGCCCTTGTACCTTGAAACCGAGTGGTAACGGATAGGGATGAAAACATACCCCTATGAAATGAGACACCACTTGGTTACAGTTACGTTATCATACATCGTCGCTAGCTGGCTGCTACTTCACCAGAGGCGACAAGTGTTGATCACAAACTTAAAGGTTTTAAACGAAATACGCTGCTAATGTAGTTTAGTTAAAACTGTAGACATGTAATGGTGTCCATTGAAGGCTAGTCATTGAAATGCGGGAATGTTGTTCACAACAGCAATGTAACGAAACTAGCGATTTTTAAAAACATTTCAATTAAGAACATGGTTGCAAATATATATCCACACGACTGTGTAGAGCACAAAACAAGTCGGTCGTAATTTCTAAGTCAATTATTTAAGCTGAAGATACATTTATTGGACTCTTGATTATCTGGCTGCCATTGTTGCCGGTTGCGCAGTGTATTCTGGGTACCCCTTGGTTTCAAGTAAGCCCTTCGAAAATGCTTGGTTTAAAAAATGCTTCCCCTTAGCCCTACCCCTAGATCAAAATGAAAAATGGGATAGCCCTTACTTTCACATGAACGCGCAAAACTAAGGGGACGGGGTAAGGGGAAGGGGTAAGACAGGGAAATGGGATTCACCCTTACTAATTAGTACAGCACCTTTTGTTGTTACGACCTGCTGCATATGAGATGCATAGCCAGTCACCAGCCTCTGGCAGCGTTCCTAAAGGAATCTTAGCCCAGTCTTCATGAGCAGTGGCCTCCAGTTCAGTAATATTCTTGGGTTTGTGTGCTGCAACCACCTTCAAATCCCACCAGAGATTCTCTGCAATGCAGCCCCAGAGCATTACTGAGCCATCAACATGCTGACCGTGGGCAGTGTTCTTTTCAGCCTGTGCTTCATTCTTCTTCCTCCAGACATACCACTGATCCATTGAGCCCAAAAGTTCCAGTTTTGTTTCATCCATCCACAGAACAAAAACCTCTGTCGCTTCTTTATATGAATCTCAGCATATTGGAGCTGACTTTTCTTGTGCTTTTGGATCAGCAGTTACAGTGTACGCCTTGGAGTTTTGGCATGGGAACCTTCTGCGTTTATTACGCACCTTACTGTGCTCACTGAAACCTCATGCCTGTTGCCACCAAGTCTGATGCTGGGATCACAGCAAGGACGACAAACTTCATGCATTCTGGCTGAAGTCCATTTATTTCAATATAAAGAAATCCGCACCGCTGCGGCTAATCTACCAGATCTGGAAAAATGTAGATGCGGTACAGTGGGTGTGTCGCAAGAGTTACATTATTCCAAATTGTGCAGGTTTTTGCCATACAGTATCAGAACTGGAAATCGATTATGTAGCTTTCACCTATGGGTTTATGGGATTGCAAGAAAAGATTTGTCAGCTCAGCAGTAGATAGTTTTCATGACACAACCTATTCTCAATTAATACTAAACTGAAAAAGCTCATGCTAGTTGCCTTGCTAGAGGAGTACAGTTGTATACAACGGCATCCAAAATCATTCTGGGTCCACCCAGTGCTACAGAGCAAAGCGCAGCATGGAGAGTACCATCGCCTAGTCATGGAACATATAAACGTGGATCTTGAGGATGCAGAAGATTGATAACAATGTTGATCGCGGTGCACAGGTGGGTTTGCGTTATGATGACTTTTTGCCATATTTGGTATGATCCCAGCTTTATTGCAGGTCTTTTGCAATCACTAAAGGGATTTTCACATCCTGCCGTCTCAGAAATCTGGTGGCAGCTGATGATAGCTTAATTTTTCTGTCCTGTCCAGGTAGTGTAACCACTGTTCCCTTAACTTTAAACTTGTGAACTATGCTTCCAATGGTGTCTCTGGGAAAATTCAGTCCCTTCACAATTTTTTTGTATCCTGTTCCTTGTTTGTGAAGGGCAATGCTCTTTTCTCTTGACTTTTTGGACCATTCTTCTGACTTAGCCATGCTTTCACAAGCAGTCAAACGTGACAATCAACAAACCCCTGGCCAGTTCAGGTATTTCATATGTTCTAGCTCAAGCACAGTGTGCTTGAGACAAAACCTGTTTTACATATTTGTGCAGTTGTGAGGTATTCTATTCAGGGTGTTGAATAATTCTGAGACTTAGAGAAGTCATTCTGAGTTGCATTTTCAGTTGGATTTGGGGAAACCAATTGATGCATTTGTTGTGTTGAGCTATTTCAATGGCTTTTGTTTGATTTGTTTACTGCAAACAGCTGAAGGTCTGTACACTTTGACAATACACCCAAATTGAAATGGGGGTTTAATAATTTTTATTGCAACTGTAAATCTATGTTTGAACAGAGCCCCATGTCCGCCCTATGTTCCCAGATTTTTTTCAATCTCCCATGTGTTAAACAAGCCACGGTTATTGAATTAAGAGAGATCATGGTCAGAACTTACCATTCTGCAAAGTCTGAGCTCGGGATTCCTTGCCAAGGCTGGTGTGAAACCCCGTCCCCAGGACTGGTGCCTTTACTGGACCTGGAAGGGCGTTCAGATATGATTACTGAGTATCTAAGCCAGTTCCACACCATTTGTTTTACTGATATCCAGGACATGTGGTCCTCCACCTTGCTTTTAAGCACGGGTTGAAATATACATTCTTTTGCCATTGTAGCTGGTGGATGACAAAAATACCCAACACTGGCCAAAATAACATTTTACGAACAAAACCATGCCAACTATAATTATATTATGCTGCCCTTCCCATGACACATGTTGCTGTATTTGATGTGTGCATATGGGCTAGAAAACAACATGTGCTGCATACTACTCTACTCATTCTTACAACACAGACTGATCCAACAAATTGTTATACAGATAACGATAGTACTAACATATGATTAATTGAACATATCCAAAAACCATACTGGTCAGCAGTAAATGGCAGTAAATGGTAAAAAATGAATATATATATATATATATATATTCCCTCTCTCACATACACATTGTCTGTCACATACACACTCTGTTTCTCTCTCATTATATAAACATATTATAAACCATAGCCATTTGACTGTCTTGTTAACCTGAGAGGTATCAGGCTTAGTCAAGCACGAAAAGGTATCTAATTTACTTAGAGTATAAATGGTATAATCTAAATATATAGAGAGAATGTTCGAAAGCAGCTTTTTTTTCTCTTTCTGGAACACACATAAAAATGAGTTATTACAGCTGTGCAATCAGCACTCAGATGATTTTATCTAATTAAATATAATGTGAGTAATTCCGTGGCATTGGGGCATGACTTGACTACAGACCGTTGTAGCCTGGAATTCTGGACCCCATGAAATAAAACCTGCATGGGCCCCAAACAAAATGATCAATTCCAGGGACCTCCCCTTCTTAAAAATAATAATATTAATATTATTGCACAAGTTATAGTGTTTGTTTATCTTATTTTCTTTTGCAACTCCTCTACAAATATGGCATCGTTTCGGGCAATCGAATGATTCCTCCAACTACGTGTCGCCGAGCCATCCGATTCTTATCACATTGCTTGTTCGACAAGGATGTTTTACACAGTACACAAGCGGATAGATTACACATTTACCAACTATACTTCCTCGATAGAACTCACAGGTGCCCAATCTGCACACAAGAAGTAGCTGGAAAGCGACTTAGTAAGGTACGTCAGTCCGACTTTTCTTCTCCCTTATCCCGCTAAGTGCTGTACCAATTTGCACTGCCTGTTTGTGTTTGTGTTTCTTAAGAGATTTGGAAGGATCACATTTTTCTGATAAATAGTTTAAATACACTGGCTGGCTACCTGCCAAATTTGTTGTAAACTTGGCGAGATTGACCTGCTATTAGCTACAGGTAAATGTACCTGCATTTACTCCACATCTGCTTTAACACTAACCTTACCTACAGTGACATATTGTGGTGGCAGGTGTGAGGCTTCTCAGAAGCATCTCATAAAACTGGAGGTAGAATGGTTGAAACACATTACAGGGATACTGCAGGAGGAGTTTCAGTGTTTTAGTCAAGCAGGATGAATGCTTTTGCAAGTCACGGTATTTGGAATTATATTTAAGTGATTATTCATTTAGCAAAACAGTTCCATCTAAGCTATATCAGGCAGAACCTTAAAGCAGCAGCATCCAGACCTTGTAGAGTACAAGCTAAATACACCTGGCATAACCAAGTGAGCACAATTCAAAAGATGTCTTTTCAACTTTTATTCTATGTCTTTTCAGCGACAAATACGTCTTTTTGACATCTCTTAAACGTTGTGTGCTTGTAAGGAAGAAATATTTTTTTACATTATGTAGAATTTTGAGCCATAACAAACAAATTGTTCTTTTTCAGTGACCAGCCTACAAAAAATATGATGTAGGTTTTCTTGATTTTCTTTAATAACAAAAAGTTATTTATATGGAATAATGACTCCCTACACCTGCAGTTCCCAACCCTCTCTTCGGTCCTCCCCAGAAAGACCATGCATTTGTTTTCACCCTGAAATGGCACAGCTGATTCAATCAACTTAATGTGTAGTTCACTAATTGAATCAGGTGTGTTAGTTTATGGTTCAAATGAAAACATGGCATGTCTGGATAGGCCTAAGGAGATGTTTGAGAAACACTGTCCCACATTATGCAGTGCTTTTGTACACATGAAAGAATGCATAATTAATATCAAAGAGGTGTAATTCCTCATCAAATAAATACTGCATAGTTTAAGGAATCATTGTCCCTAAACTGCTTATTCATAAAATATCAAGTTTGTACAGCTTTTGTAAACTGCTCACTGAAAAAGTAGTTTTGTACTCACAGTGCCACGTTCTACAAATAGCACCTTAATGACTAAAATGTAAATAAACATATGTGTTGGTTTATTTGCATTGGGAATAATTACCACCATACAATACATAAAAGCATCCACCTGGATAATTCCCCTGGAGCCCCTGGCTTTCTCATGTCAAACACACACATTCTATCACGGTAGTTCCTTGTTGTGAAAATCATAACCTACATAACTGCTTTTTAGCATCTTTGGAGAAAGACCCTATTTATAACTAAACATTGATTTGAAAATGACCACACATTTATTTACAGAAAAAGGGAACTGTTGGTTGTTTAGATCCATAAACATTGCCATCTGGTGGTTAGAAACGGCTCTGCACGAGACTAACCAGATTGAACGAACTAGATTGAACCTGAAAGTGAGGTGTGAGCGTTAAGGCTTTTAAAGGCAATCTTGAAATGAGCTGACATATGCAGCACTGTAAACCATCATCTTTAGAATAACTGCCTTTAAAAGCCATAGTGTTAATAACCTGATACATAAATGTAGAATGAATGGTGGGATATATCAAGGATGCATGCACTTTATTTCCCATTACACCATCTATGATTGCACAGGCAGTATAACTGAGGCAATTTCCATTTTGAAGTAGTTGATTTTTTTAGGTTTGACCAGGGCCCGTATTTATCAAGCTTCTCAAAGTGCTGAGAATTCACAAAATGTACTCCTACTCTCAACCTTAAGTATAAAAGCAAGCTAAGAACCAATCTTAATCTCCCAGCTATTTAAGACAGCTCGAGAGGTCTCTCAAGTGGTTAGGAGTTGCCAGTAGAGGCTTGTGATGGCACTGAGGAGACAGAGACGTGCACAAATGTTTTAGGAGAGGAAGAATATTTTTGAATTGTTTGAAAACGCCCAGTTAATTAAACTGTATGTTTGGACAGAGCAGGCATCATCTTCATTAGCGACTGAGTGAGGGACGTCATTTCACCAGTGACTTTACACAGCAATGCATTTTCAGATGAATTGAAGGTGGTGATTATGCTTCGTTTGCAGCAAATCAATGCTGATGATTTGGGCCATCACAACCATCAATAAGCCAAACTGTCATGGAAACAATTATGGCACTTACAGCTCAACACATTGTCACATGTTTTATTGATTTCCCAACAACACCCCGCATAATCCAACAGAAGCAAACACAATTCATGCAAATAGCAGGCTTCCCAAGAGTAGTAGGCAAAATGGATGGCACTCATAAAGATCATTGCTCCTAGAGTCAACGAGAATGTTTATATGAACAGGAAAAGGTACAACAGCATCAACACACAAGTTGAGTTTGATGCAGTCTACAACATTTTGGATGTGGTACCCATGGCCTGGGTCTACCCATGACGCGCGGCTATTGAATGAAAGTGGCCTGAAGCAGCTGTTTGAAAGGAACTGTCTGCTGCCAGAGTGTCATCTAACAGTAGGGGTGCAACGGATCATGAAACTCACGGATCGGATCGGTTTTCGGATCAGAGTCACGGATCGGATCATTTTTCGGATCAGCAAAATAAAAAATATATAAAATAATTTGAATTTGGGTTAGTTGTTTTTATAATTTTCAGTGGTTATGATGAGCAATATGAGAGAGAAATTTGGTTAATATTGATCGTTGTTT
>JACXGM010041365.1:0-10072 GCA_016801145.1 Umbra pygmaea
TAAGATCGGTCACAAACATGATCCCTGCACAATCTAATCTATACCGTCTTATTGACTCACTGTCATCCATTGTCTGCAACACATTTCTTCTCCCTCTTCGTAATTCTGCCGTTTTCTCATCTACTGAAGGAACTCTTAAGCCTCTTAAAAATCCTAGCTGTACTCCTACCAATTTTGACCTTAGGACCTCTTTTAAGATACAGCAAAATCACCAGTGTTAAAGTAACACTCTCAGTGTTCTATATAAAAACACTGAAAGTGTTACTTTAACACTCTCAGAGCTGATTTAACACTGATTTTACTGTGCAGGATTTACAAAAATATAAATACTTGCCAACACAAATGATGCAGTTAGCTGTCATTAGCCACCATGAACACCAAACACTTTCTACACTACCAATCACTAACCATCACAAACCAGTGAGCACCTGACTGAAATAGATGGTGGTGATCTAGTTAGCAATTCCATATAGCTTGCTACTGTACCAATACAAAAATTGTAATTAACACAATTATACCATCAAAATGCCATAGTCAGTAGTTAGGTAGTTTGTAAATCAGTCAACAATAATTTATATTAAGAATGTGATTATGCAACATAGTGAGAAACATGAAAACATTTATCTGACTTGTACTGTAGCAGCATAACAAGTAGAAACTGCATGTTTTGTAAACAACAATCATGGAAGTAAGTAGATTAGGTCAGCACCAAACAGTCAACCCCATACCAAAAGCTCCTAAGGTGATCTAGCTAGGTGATCTAGCTAGGTAGTATGTAATACAAACTAGCTTGTATGGTAGATTTAATTAACAGAACAATAACCAATAAGTTTCAATGTAGCAATAATATGAGAAAAGTGTCTGCACACTGAAGTTGTGGTTCTATGTCAAGGGTCAGACAAAAGTTATACAAGATATTAAGAATGATTTATGGATTTATGAAGAAATTGGTCCATGGTAAATACACCAGAGATGGGAACAAGTCACACATGTGCAAGTCTCAAGTCTTAACCTTCAAGTCTCAAGCAAGTCGCAAGTCAAGTCACAGGCTGTCAAGTCAAGTCAAGTCCTCTAGTAGGTCAAGTCAAGTCCAAGTCAAGTCACCTTATTATTGTAACTTTACCTGCAGAATCTGATCTTAATAAAGTGAAAAGACACTATATAAGTAACTGTCAGTAAATTACAATAATTTGGATTTGCATTATAAATACTCATGTTCAGTAAAATATATCATTGAATCAAACAAAATTGTAACTTCATAAAATATTTATTTTTCACTTCTGCCAACAGTGTTTGAAATGTTTAAAAGTTTCAACATTGAGTCCATAAAACAAATAACAATTAAACCAACTAAATCAAACAGACTTCTCTATGAACAACCCCCCCCCCAAACACAGTTTACGTACAACATTAAACTTTGTTACATTTCTCCTCTCTTTCTCAAACACAGTTTATGTACAACATTAAACTTTGTTACATTTCTCCTCTCTTTCTCAAACACAGTTTACGTACAACATTAAACTTTGTAACATTTCTCCTCTCTTTCTCAAACACAGTTTACGTACAACATTAAACTTTGTTACATTTCTCCTTTCTTTCTTAAACACAGTGTACGTACAACATTAAACTTTGTTACATTTCTCCTCCCTTTTTAAACACAGTTTACGTACAACATTAAACTTTGTTACATTTCTCCTCTCTTTCTCAAACACAGTTTACGTACAAAATTTAACTTTTTAACTTTGTTACATTTTTACATTCTCTCTCTCTCTCTCTCTCTCTCTCTCTCTCTCTTTCTCTCTTTCTCTCTCTCTCTCTCTCTCTCTCTCTCTCTCTCTCTCTCTCTCTCTCTCTCCTACAAAAAATTACTCATGACAAAATCTGATTGGTAGATTTCAGTCCCCACCGACCACACCGAAATCGCCGCCTATCCGCGCATCTAGTTGGTTTATTGGTTTGAACACTTTATATACTTAAATTGTTGGCTCCTGTACACATTTTAAGTTAGTGGAAATAATAGTAAAGACATGAAATTTAATGTGTAAAATGTATTACCGTAATTCCTCAAATAAACCGGTAGTCAAATAAATGCCGGGCCTCTGATAGTGGCCGGGGGAGTGGTCAACACAGACAAATAAAGGCCGGTCTTAAATAAAGGCCGGGGGAATTTTACGTGTGGATAATCTTCTAGGTGCCTTTCATATAATGTGCATTCCAGTTAAGCATAATGTAAATTTCTATCACTTTGGATTCAACAATATATATGACTAGAGTCAACAATATATTCATGCTATTTTCGGATTATGGTACTTATCTAAAGCCGCGATACTCCTGAGAGCTGACACTCCGTAGGTTTTTGTTCCAAACCTAATATAGCACAAGTGACGCTACTCACTACCAGGTTGAAACGATAACTCATTTACGGAATTGCAGCTCCCGGGAGCAGGAAATAGTATCGCTAAGTATAATTGTCATACCCTTATTTCAGGCAATGCGTCTGTATTTTTTAATCAGCTTGGTGTTGTTTGTATTAAAGTACATGTAGATGGCAGAAACTACGTTGGAAATAACATAGCTCCCATTCAGTGCAAGCGATTCAGTCTTCAACAACTTTTTCAACTACATATTGGAACGGTTGAAAGAAGTATTGAAATTGCGTTAACAACGTAATGCAGCATTAAAAGGCAAACATTAAAATATAGGCAATTATACTTATAAAACAGAGGGAAATTAGAAATAAAGGCCTGCCTCTAACAAAAGCCTGCTTCAAATAAAAGCTGGTTGCCTTCTGCGGTAGAGGTTAATAAAGGCCCCGGTCTTTATTTGAGGAAATACGGTATGTCTGTACACAACCAGGAATTATGTTCTTACAGTATGTCATATAACGTCAGACTCTATAATGATTCCAGCATCAGCATAGACTACTTAGTTTCAAATGATTGACAAGCAGCCAGTAATATGCCTGCTGAAGACACTTAACAAATATACTATTAGCTCTAAATTCTCACCGGCCACTTTATTCGGTACACCTGTTCAACTGCTCATTAAAACAAATATAATCAGCCAATCATGTGGCAGCAAGTCGTTGCATTTATGCATGCAGATATGGTCAAGGTGATCTGCTGAAGTTCATGGGGAATGGGGAAGAAATGTGATTTAAGTAATTTTGAACGTGGTCTGGTTGTTGGTGCCAGACCTGATTTGAGTATTTCAGAAAGTGCTGATCTACTTGGATTTTCGTTTACAGAGAATGGTGCGAAAAAGAGAAAATATCAAGTGAGTGGGAGTTCTCTGGAAAAAGAAATGCCTTGTTGATGGCAGAGGTCAGAGGAGAATTGCCAGATCGGTTCGAGCTGGATGAAAGGCAACAGTAATTCAAATAACCCCTCATTACAACCTGTCAGGGGTGGCACAGGAGAAGGTAAGGACCCAGAAGCGGAGATGACAATAGTAATGATGTTTATTGTGGTAAATAGTGTGTTGGTGTCAGGCTCCGAATCGGCAGGCAAGAATGGTCGGGGGTCAGGCAGGGTTCGATACACGGAGCGGGTAGTGGTCCAGGCAGGGGTTGGTACACGCGGAGGGTCGTTGTCCAGTCAGGATTCGGTGCACGGAACGGGTAGTGGGCCAGGCAGGGTTCGATACACGGAACTGAACAGAAACAAAGAAGAGCACGATAAGACAAACGGGTACAGGTAACAGATATCCAGAATACTGGACTAGGTACTGGAGCTAGATTAGAAGTAAACGAATTGTATAATTACGTGGCTGTACAATAATCCGGCACTGGCTGACTGTCTGTCTCCCTCCCTTTATAAGGAAGGATAAATCAACCAGGTGTGGCAGATGAGCAGGTGTAGGTGATGATAGAGGCAGGAACCCGGTGATTAGGGAGTGCAGGGGAAACCCAGGAACCGGAGTAGGGACCAAAAAGGGACAGGAAGACAACTCAGGAGGCTGGATTCCTGACAGTGCCCCTCCCCCGAGGGACGCCACCAGGCGAACCACCAGGAGCCCCCGGTTTCCGGCGGTAGAACTCCCGGACCAGGGAAGCATCCAGGATGTGACGACGGGGAACCCAGCTCCTCTCTTCGGGACCATAACCCTCCCAGTCGACGAGGAACTGGATCCCGTGACCCCGGCGCCGGGAGTCCAGAAGGCGTCGGACAGTGAAGGCAGGACCTCCCTCAACGAGACGTGGAGGTGGAGGTCTAGGAGGAGGGGGCAACAGGGGACTGAAACGGACAGGCTTGACACAGGAGACATGAAACACGGGGTGGATCTTCATGGACGGGGGCAGACGGAGCTTAACAGACACAGGGTTAACAACACGGTCAATCACAAAGGGGCCTAGGAAACGGGAGGAGAGCTTGCAGGAATCGGACCTGAACGGAATGTTCTTAGCCGAGAGCCAGACCTTGTCCCCAGGGGCGTAGGCAGGAGCAGGGGTCCTGCGACGGTCCGTCTGACGTTTGTAGGCCTCAGTGTTGCGCAACAACGCCCCGCGTGCCCGGTGCCAGGTCCTATGGCAACGTCGGACGTGCGTTTGTACGGAGGGCACAGACAGGTCCTTCTCGTGAACTGGGAATAAAGGGGGTTGGTAACCAAACAAATTCTGGAAGGGAGACATACCAGTAGCTGCCGTGGGAAGGGTGTTGTGGGCGTAGGCAACCCAGGGAAGTTGGGAGGACCAGTGGGTAGGGTCCGCAGAGGTCAGGCAGCGCAAGGTAGCCTCCATCTTTTGGTTGGCCCGTTCAGCTTGCCCATTAGATTGGGGGTGGAAACCTGACGACAGGCTGACCGTGGCCCCAATGGCGCGACAGAACTCCCTCCAAACAGCAGATGTGAACTGGGGTTCACGGTCCGATACGACGTCCACGGGTAGACCATATCGGTGGAACACCTCCTTCACCAGAATGTCTGCCATCTCTCTTGCTGTGGGGAGTTTGGTTAGTGGAAGATACAGGGCAAACTTAGTGAAACGGTCAACAACGGTCAGAATGACGGTGTTACCGTCAGATGGAGGGAGACCGGTGACAAAATCCAGACAGACATGGGACCAGGGACGTCGCGGAATGGACAGGGGGTGCAAGAGTCCAGAACTGGGCTGGGTGTAACCCTTATAAGGGCACAGGTAGGACAGGCCGAGACGAAGGACCTGACATCGTCATGGACCGTAGGCCACCAGAACCGTCGACCGAGGAAAGCCTTAGTGCGGTTAATACCAGGATGACAGGTAAGGTTAGAGGAATGGGCCCACTTCAAAACCATAGGACGTAGGGCCTCATGGACGAATAGGAGGTCAGGTGGTACGTTACCGGGTCCTGGATCGTTGCGGAGAGCCGCTAGTACTTCCTCTTCGACCCTCCAGGTGATAGCCCCGACGACACACACGCTGGGAACGATGGTGTCTGGGGGACTGGGAATGGACTCCTCCTGGTCATATACCCGGGACAGGGCGTCGGGTTTACCGTTCTTGGAGCCTGGCCTGTAGGTGATGGAAAAAGAAAAACGGCTAAAAAACAATGCCCACCTAACTTGACGTGCGTTCAGGCGTTTAGCCGTCCGAATGAATACAAGATTCCTGTGGTCGGTCCACACAACGAATGGCTGTTCCGCCCCCTCCAGCCAGTGACGCCATTCTTCCAGTGCCGCCTTAACCACCAACAGCTCTCGGTTCCCGACGTCGTAATTCCTTTTGGCTACAGACAACCTGGTAGAAAGAAAAGCACAGGGATGTATCTTATTGTCAGACCCGGAACGTTGAGAAAACACAGCTCCAATACCCGTCCCTGAGGCGTCGACTTCGACAATGAATTGTCGTGATGGATCTGGTTGGACGAGCACGAGTGCTGAAGTGAAACGCTGCTTAAGCTCCCGGAAAGCTAGGTCAGCTGCCGGTGTCCAGGCGAATGGCAGTAGCGTGGAAGTTAGAGCTGTGAGGGGTGTGGCAACTTGGCCATAATTACGGATGAAACGTCTGTAGAAATTTGCAAAACCCAGAAAAGACTGCAGTTGCTTACGGGTCTCCGGTGTAGGCCAATCCAGCACCGCGGTGATCTTGGTCTGATCCATCTTGATCTGGCCTTCCTCGATGACAAACCCCAGGAAGGAAGTGGACTTCGTATGGAATAAACACTTCTCAGTTTTCACGAACAAACGGTTCTCCAAGAGACGCAGCAATACCTGTCGGACATGCTGGACATGGGTTGTGAGGTATGGAGAAAAAATAAGAATGTCATCTAAGTACACAAAAACAAACTGACCTAGAAAATCCCGTAACACGTCGTTGATGAAGTGCTGGAAAATGGCGGGGGCATTGGTCAATCCGAATGGCATGACCAGGTACTCAAAATGACCCAAAGGAGTATTGAACCCTGTGAGCCACTCGTCACCCTCCTTCATCCGAACGAGATGGTATGCATTCCGGAGATCCAACTTGGTGAACACTGTAGAACCTTGAAGGGAATCAAATGCAGAGTTCATCAAAGGCAGGGGGTATTTATTACTTATAGTGATATCATTCAGTCCTCGGAAATCGATGCAAGGGCGGAGTCCACCATCCTTCTTACTGACGAAGAAAAACCCCGCCCCCAACGGTGATGAGGAAGGACGGATGTGACCGGCCGACAGGGAAGTGTGTATGTATTGTTCAAGAGCCTCACGTTCCGGTTTGGAAATACTGTATAATTTGGATTTGGGAAATGGAGCACCAGGGAGAAGCTGTATAACACAATCGTAAGGACGGTGGGGGGGTAGGACGAGGGTATGGTCTTGACTGAACACCTCCTCCAGATCGTGATAAGCAGCCGGGACCTGAGACAGATCGATCGGAGGCGTGACAACCTTAGGACTGGAAACGTGAGATCTCACCGCCGACGTCAGACATAGTTTATGGCAAGCAGAACACCACCTAGTAACTTGACCCGTAATCCAATCTATGGTGGGGTTATGCTTCTTGAACCAGGTGTGACCCAGAACGATGGGGAGTTGGGGTGACGATATAACCAGAAAGGAAATCTCCTCGAAGTGGTTCCAAGCTAACTGTAACCGAACGAGTTGGGTCTTGGATGTAACCCGAGAAATGAGTCGCCCGTCAATGGTCCTAGCATCGATCTGTCTCGTTAAGGACGTAGTGGGAATATCCAACTGGCGAACGAACTCCTGGTCGATAAAACTATCCTCCGCCCCCGAATCAAGCAACGCGGAACAAGGAGTGGATAGACCTGCATAATGCACAGTAGCAGACAACGTAGTACGTGAGCTAGCTGGGGAACCACCCATGGTCTGGCCTGCTAGGAGGGTTCCTAAAACCTGCGGACCCGGTCGTTTAAGGGTTTGACAGGACACAAGGATACGTAGTGACCCGGTTCCCCACAATACAAACAGCATCAACCAACCATGCGTCTCCGCCGTTCCTCCTCAGAAAGGCGAGACCGGCCTAATTGCATGGGTTTGGCTTCGACGTCAGACACAGAGGTAGGGGGTGTGCTGTTGGTACTCATGGTAGCCTGGTTGCTCAATGGCGGACAATTGGCTGGTGTGGACCTGCTTTCTCCTTGGCGTCTCTCCCTCCTGCGTTCCCGCATACGGTTGTCCACCAGCATGGACAGCGCAATAAGGTTGTCTAAGGAATCCGGCTCGGGGAAGGACATCAACTTGTCCTTGATGGCGTCTGTTAAGCCGTTCTGGAACGCAGCTAGCAGGGCTTCGGCGTTCCAACCACTCTCTACGGCAAGAGTGCGGAAAGAGATAGCATATTCTGCCACACTGTGAGTACCTTGCTTAATACTTAGTAACCGTCTAGATGCTTGTTTACCCGTGGTGGAATGATCAAACACTTTCTTCATTTCAGTGGTGAACATAGTATAGGACTCTGCTCCTACCTTGAGTCTCTCCCAGACGGCGGCCCCCCATCTTAGGGCCTCTCCTCCTAGCAGGCTGATGACAAAGGCGATCTTGGACCTCTCAGTGGCGTAGGTACGAGGCTGCTGGTCGAACACAAGGCCACACTGTAGCAAAAAGGTACGACAACCCTCCACATCACCCTCATACCTTGCGGGTGATGCTACCCAGGGCTCACGAATGACATCAGGCTGGGGTGGGGGTTGAGCAGATCTGACCTGTCGTCGGACGGTTTGCAGGTCGGACGACAGGGCCTGGAGCGACGCCTCCATACCCTGGAGAGCTGACACATGGGAACCCAACAAGGTGCCTTGGTAGTTCACGGCCTGGCGCATAGCGTCGATCTCTGCTGGATCCATAGTGGCCGGATTATTCTGCACAGGAGAAGGTAAGGACCCAGAAGCGGAGATGACAATAGTAATGATGTTTGTTGTGGTAAATAGTGTGTTGGTGTCAGGCTCCGAATCGGCAGGCAAGAATGGTCGGGGGTCAGGCAGGGTTCGATACACGGAGAGGGTAGTGGTCCAGGCAGGGGTTGGTACACGCGGAGGGTCGTTGTCCAGTCAGGGTTCGGTGCACGGAACGGGTAGTGGGCCAGGCAGGGTTCGATACACGGAACTGAACAGAAACAAAGAAGAGCACGATAAGACAAATCGGTACTGGTAACAGATATCCACAAGGAATACTGGACTAGGTACTGGAGCTAGATTAGAAGTAAACAAATTGTATAATTACGTGGCTGTACAATAATCCGGCACTGGCTGACTGTCTTCTCCTTCCTTATAAAAGGAGGGAGACAATCAACCAGGTGTGGCAGATGAGCAGGTGTAGGTGATGATAGAGGCAGGAACCCGGTGATTAGGGAGTGCAGGGGAAACCCAGGAACCGGAGTAGGGACCAAAAAGGGACAGGAAGACAACTGAGGAGGCTGGATTCCTGACACAACCAAGATATGCAGAGGAGCATCTCTGAATGCACAACAAGTTGAACCTTGAAGCAGATGGGTTACAGCAGCACAAGACCACATTAGGTGCCACTCTTTTCAGCTAAGAACAGGAAACTGAGGCTACAATTTGCACAGACCAACCAAACTTGGACAATAGCTGGTAAATTCAGAAGTTGGGGTCTGAATTTAGAGTAAACAACTGTCTATCAATGGTTCATCCTGGTGGTGTAATTGTATATATTTTCTTGGCATGCTTTGGGCCCCTTAGTACCAATTGAGTATTGTTCAAATGCCACAGCCAGGGTTCAAAATTAGCATCATTTACCAGCCAAATTCTGGGAAAATATGCAGGTGGCTGGTAGATTTGCTTCACTCATCAGCCAAAAAAACAATATTAATTTATTGAGTGGCTGGTAAAATTTGAACATTCACTAGCTGTTTGGCTTGTGGATGAAAAATGTCATTTGACCCCTGGCCACAGCCTACCTGAGTATTATTGCTAACCATGTCCATCCTTTCATTACCACAGTTTACCCACCTTCTAATGGCTACTTCCAACAGGATAACATGCCATGTCACAAAGCTCTTAGGTATTAGCAAAATGTTCCCTAATGAAGTGGCTGGTTAGTGTATACCAACTGTTTTTTGTAATGAGGAATTAAGTCTCATGCATCTTGTCATATGGAAAACAACTGGTTGTAGGCCAGTAGTCTACTCAGCATAAAAAAATACTGAGAACCATAACACATGTTACACTAAACAGGTCAAGAGGGCTATTCTGTATTATAAACAGGATTGTCTGATAGCCATGGTATATGAGACTGTATACCATGGGTTTGAAATCACATCAAATTTGACTTCTCTAAACACATTGGATACTGGTTCATAAAAGCAATAAAGCATTTTGGGGCTTCATTTATATACTGCCAATATACCATGGTTAATCGCTGTTACAGGCCTGCATCATGCCTTTGAACAGCTCTCAGCAGTGGTATACTGGTGCCTTATAGCAGTATATTTTTTACAACCGTAAATCTCAGAATTTCTCCCAAATTACGTTCTCAGGAAACTATTTTGAAAACCTAAATTACGTTCTATGCCAACCTATTTAGGGTGTTTTTACGTTTGAACTGCACGTTTTGTTATTAGGCTATATTTGTACTTGAATTACGTTGCTCCGGTACATTTCGTTTAGCGGATTTATGCGAGAACATTCCATAC
>JACXGM010041366.1:0-10076 GCA_016801145.1 Umbra pygmaea
AATTTCTCTGCATAGGATGATGTATGTTATTCAATGCATATGATAAATAAAACAACTTTGACTTTGACTTTGAACTTTGACATCCAACTAAACACACTAAAGTTTTCTTTTTGGCAAAACAATATCCAGAAGTTAAAATCCAGTGTGATCTCTGTTAAATCTCTGTACATGCTCAAAATCTTTGAGAAGTTCCCAAAAATGTCTGACTTGCAGCAACCTCTTTCCACCAAATCCAGGCCAACAAGAGAATGTGACCTGTCTCAGGAATCAGTCAATACCTCATTGGTGACTTTGTAATGAGCCTGGGGACAGGTTTATGTCAATAGATAGCAGAAAGCCAGCTAGGCTTTTGGGTGGTCAGCAACCAAAGCCAAGCCCCTATCCAGTTCTGCTGTGATCAATTTGTCCTTTCCAAAGGCAGCAGATCTACTCTGTAGGTTGTGATGGAGAGGGTGTTGAGTGGACACGGGAGAGATGCAGGTGATGGGTCAGTAGCGGCTCACTACAGGTGTGGACAGTGGAGGTGTTGAGGTTGACCGATGGATTTGGGTCAAATAAAGGAAGACATTTGGTACTTCAATTGGGACGTTTGAATGGCACACTCTTCCATTTTGTGCATTACGTTTGACCAGGGCACAATGGAACTACCATCCTTCTCTGTCTGATGGAGTACCTTTAAGGCTTTGGTTGAATTAGTGCAATAAATAGGGTAATAGGGTGGAATTGGAAAGGCTTCAAGGTTTTCCAATACAACTGATGAAAAATAGAATCCAAATAAACAATGGTTCCTATGTATAATACCCATTAATATCCCTACTTAGCTCACTTGTGACTGTCTTTACCCACTTGAAACCGGCAACCACTGGTACATTGCACTAACAAGTCCATAAGTTATTCTTTTCAGTTCTCTACATTGATTGGAATAAACTGCAAAACATCAGAAAATTGACAATCGCTCCTTACCTCATATGGTAATATCTCATTTCGTAAGGTCTTACCTACAGTACATAATGCACCTTCTGTGTACTGTATGTGCCATCAGATAGTGAAATTGTTGTAATTATTTTGACTCATTGAAACCTCATAGTAAAGAATTTATTTTGAATGCCCTGCGTAATTTTATGTAGTTGTTCAATCAATCAAATGTATTTTATAAACGCTTTTGACAACAGCAGCTGTCAAATTTAAGCAGATTTGTTTCACTGTCTTGGCCTTTTTGGCAAAGTTGCCATTGCAAATCAGAATCAGTTCTCAATTGACTTACCTGTTAAAATAAAGGTGAAATAAAAAATGCAATTGTTTGATCTAATTTGACTTAATGTTAAAGAAGACATTGCTGCTGTGAAACATTTTATGTAATATTCAAGAACTGAGGCATTTTTTATTAAACATTTGTACTTTTAATTAAGTAAACAATAATGGAGTGCATTGTTGAATGCAATCCACTGTATTATTGAAATATCCACATCATGTTATGGGTATACTTGTTAATGGCAGGGATTTGAGGTTAGGCTCTAAATAAATATTAAAAGGAGCAAAGCCAATGTATGAATAATTAAAAGACCAACTAGCTATCTAAGAGGTGCTCAAATGTTAATGCACAGAAATAAATGGATATCAATAATAAGAGATTATATATTTCTGTCCTTTAATATTTCCAACCAAATTTACCGCACAAAGCAAATATGACTAAAGCAAAACTTATGTTTTTTATAAATGCAGCATTGGTTGAATATTAATCAAATAAATTCACAGCTCTCACAGTTGCCATTTGCTTCAACTTTGAGTTCTACATTCTGTAGATCTGTATGTGAAAGAATCTCACGTAAAGCCTTTTCTGAGTATTTAAAGGCAGCAAAATACTTGAGTCTGTGCAAGGCGTGTTACACCTTCACTAGTGACAATAAGGTAATTAGGTGGGTGCCTATTTTGCTTATATACATGCATGTGGAAATGTGTTTTAAATGTTTTTTTGTTGAATAATGTTTCTCCTGAAACCATGGAGAGTGGAATCACTTCCAGGGTATGACTGAATTTACAGGACAAAACATTTCAGGGTAATTCAGAGAAGACTTTTATTACAAAAGAAAAATCCATCCTTTTCTGCCACTGTGATTTACGACAAACCAATGAACTAATGCCAACAGAATAATTAGTCTCAAGCACTTGAGAATGTCAAATGAAGAGGAAAATCTCTCTTTAAAAATAATCTGAAGCTCTTAGACAATTCAGCAACATTTTCTTTTTTGACAATTACCCGGCATATTTAGAAAATAAAAATCTAATTTACTACATATGGCCTGCTTAACAAAGCACTAGCCATGTTCATTTCCAGTGAAATCTTTCTAAATTATATGTACTGTATCAGGTACATTGTAACTTGAAATGCTACAAGAGTCTTTGTGTATAAGGCATAACAATTCACCTTAAGTCAACTGCGCTGGTTTCAAAATAAGCATCAAAATCATAAATATTCAAAAGAAGAAAGAAAAAGTAACGGAAAAGTAAATTTTCACTGTTGAAAACAATCATTAAAGTAGAATTCTTACAGTCTGAGAAGTTTCCTGTGCATTGCACTGCACGCCTAAGGCACCAACCTTTCTCTCCAGAGGCCTTCGAAACCTAAAACATTAATTGAATATCTGCTGACAGTCCAACATTACCACATATAAAAACTATATACATATATACATATACGTACATGAGTAAAATAATAAACCAAAAAATAATTCAAAGGGAGGGAAGGCAGGAAGCACAACAATAACTTAATCTCTTTTCACTGCAAAGATGGTCAACTTGACAATAACCCCCCCCCAAAAAAATAACAAACATTTAATCACTTTCATCCACTCCCTAAAAAAACGCAGGTAAAAAAAGCCTGTATATGAGAATTGTTTCAAAACAAAGAATAAGACCATGGTAACCTCACGCATTCTTTAAGGACATAAGAATATATCCCTGCATTGTGTTTAGCCTACATGCCTTCAACCCCAGGGTGGATGTCTGAGCAGCAGCAAAGCTAAGAAAGGATTCTGTCCATTAAAGTCAGGCACATGCTGGCACCTTGAATGAAACAGATAGAAACATGAGTAAGCTGGTAGACAGATGCTCAAGGTTCATCCAGAGAAGAAAAGTTAATTAAAATACAAAAACTTTAAGGTGAGGGTTGGGGTTTGAAAACAGCAAAGCTGGAGTGGCTAAGGAGGGCGATAGTGAGTGTATGTGCATGTGTGATATGCAAGTGTTTTACAAGAACCCGAAAGGTTCTGAAAAAACGCAAATGGATTCAATTAAAGATATTATGCCCGCAATCGGCTAATCCTCCACAGAAGTAACTTTGAAACCACAAGGTAAAACAAAGCCCCAACTTGAAATACAATAGTGACTACTCCCCGCACCCCCTTATCCATCACTCAGTGTATGGTACATACACCCCCCAAAACAGAATCAGTGTATAGCACCCCTGTCCCTCCCAGCCAGTTGACTGACTACATCTCTTTAATTGGCATGTTAAAGATATAGGTCACTTTAATCCATTCTGTAGTGCCTCAGGTAAAACCAAGCTTTAGGCTAGTCAGGACGTCCAAGGTCAATACACGCTAATGGAAACGAGATGACTCATGATGCCAACTATTTACGTGATTTAACATCACATCATGGTTACTGGTTGTGAACTGAAATCTCCCAACACATATCACATAGACAGCACATAACACATCTGGGTTATTGGCAGCAAAGGCAAACATTTCATGTTGCATATCATGTAAGTTAGTTAAAGTATACAAAGGAATCAAGGACATGGAGTCAGAGTGAAAAAATAAAGTTAAAGACAACACTAAATCCCAACACTATGCCTGTCCCATACTTCTACTAATGTGCTTCTGGCTCACGGTGGAACAAATAGGGGCTACTGAGGGTACAATCTACTGTATATTGGTCCCCCACAGGGTTGGGGTACTATTTAAATGTAATCTGTTACAGTTACTAGTTACCCATCCACAATTTTTATGGTGTAATCTGATTACATTTAAAAAGAAACCTACCCACCCCTGGTACCCCAATACCTAATAATATGTGCAATACACAGTCCTGAATAAATCTAAACAAAGTAAAGCTTTAGATTTGTTTTCCTCTTTACTTAATGGGCACTTATCATACGTCATATTTCTGACTGTGTCATACTACGTATATCATCGTGGACTCAACATCTGAGTTGGCAGATTAGCTTTGTGGTTCGAGCATCTGGACTGTAACTGAAAGGTGGTTAGATCAGGGGTGTCAAACCGGTTCCACATAGTGCCTATTGTCTGCAGGTTTTCACTTTTACCTTGTACCTGACTGATTAGGTCACTAATTGGTTAGGATCTTCCTCACCTGGCGGTCTAGGTCAGAATTGGGCTCTAATTGAAAGGAAACACCAAACCCAGCATACACTAGGGCCTCTGTGGAACCGGTTTGACACCCCTAGGCTAGATCAAATCTCGAAGTCTATAAGTTGAGAAATCTGTTCTCTAGCAAGAAAGTTAACCAGAAACATGCTTTGGATAAGCCGTTTGCTAAATGAAAAAAACACTTTACGAAGTGATATTTTATGGTAATCTATCATCTGTTACGGTAATGATAAACTTGGCAAATATATCCTGTTTTTCAGGTTAATTTTCCCTTTCATATTGGTATAAAACTTTGAAAAAATACTTTCATGTGCTCTGAACAGCAAGCAGCAATTAGACTAACCTTTATGAGACAGTAATAGGATTACAGGCAAGCAAATAGTGCTCCCTTTTTAAACGCCATTGAAATAGAACACATCATATGGGATACACAACGTTTTCATTAAGCATGGCCGATATGCCACTGACGATTAATACTGGTGTTTAAGCATAATATCAGGAAGACACAATATGAACCAATCTCATCAGTTGAACCAACCTAGTAGGAACAAACCATTGCTTAATGAACCATAGAAAGGTGATCAGATTTCTGTCATTTGCAGCCAGCAACTGTTATGAATTCAACGTTTAACCCTCTCCATAAGGCAGTCATACGTATAGAAGTCCTTGGGCTCAGTAGTTAAAATCTGCACACAATAATAACCACCAGCAAAACTGAGCAGTGAATTTACAATTGTCTGTAAGAGTCCATTTATTGAATTGATGACATAATACGATCCATTTGAACTCCTGTTAAACGATCTTCTCACTGACTCAGTCACTTTGAGGCGAAAGGTCTTTTCCTGATCCCCCTGTACACGTACCTCAGACGTACCACTCCCTGCGTGAGATCACAGACCCATCCATATGGGACACATATTCGCTGTCTGTGCTGTTATCAAAGTGGTCCTCCGGCAGGTAGGGGGAGCCGTTGGTCACTGTGGGGGTGTGAACAGGTGGCCCGCTGGGGTGGTGGATGTTGTTGTGGTTTTCAGCAGAATAGTAGCTGCCTTCACCATCATCCCAGTCCCCCCTGTCCTTCATTTCGTTGGGGTAGATGTTGGGATAAATGATGTCCCGTCCCAGCTTGGGTTTCAGCTCCTGGCTGCCCTTGCCTGTAGAGTTCTGGCCATCCCCGTAGACGTCCTGCAGCTCACGGGGCTGGAGCACATCCAGCTGCGACTCCTTCTGCATGTCTGTGGGGCCCAGGTACTGTTTGGTGTAGTAGTCCCCTCTGAAGGTCCTCCGCTGGCGCATGAAGCAGACTCCGCCCAGGATTAGCAGCAGCAGCAGGAATAGGATCCCGCCCACTGCCCCGCCCGCGATTGTGCCCACGCTGCTGTCTGGCAGGGAGGCCAGGGTGGGGGTGGTGGAGTGGCCGCTGGCAGCCATCCTTTTGTTGAGGGCCGTGCTGGTGTCTCTGGGGTTGAGGAAACGGGGCATGGGCGTGGTGGGGACAGGTGCCTGGGTGGGGGGAGGATCTGACGGATGGAGGAGGGGTAAGCGAGAGAGAGAGAGAGAGAGAAGGGGTAGAGAGGTGAGACTGTTATACCTCCATAAATGATGTGATGGAGCACACCTAACCACACCGAACCCTGCATGCCAGGGAAGCCAGTTGTCCTAGTAAGTACACAAACATCCTCCAAATAAAAGCTAATAATATACGTATACCTTAACTTCATAGTCAGAAAGAAGAGTAGGATTTTCAGGCGACCCCATTTATATATTTGGGGTATTTCTATGCATCATTTGAAAGGTTGACAAAAGGGTTTTGCTGACAGATTACTGGGCCAGCTGTAGTTTCATTACATGGTAGTATGTGTGCCCTGAAGGCAGCGGCTTCCACTGGACCACGATGCCCCAAGGTCAGGGTGACTGTGTCTGAATAATTATCTCACTTCATGACTAAAAGCAGTCTATACAGAGACACGTCAAAAGCCTGACTTCACAGCACTGAATGAAGCACTGGGCTTGGTTAGCATCCACACTTAACACTGGAGATTAGGCTATGACAGATCAAATGCAATAAAGGATCACAGGAAGCGTTGCTCCAGCTAATGACATCCTGTCTGCAATTTACTTGAGTGAGGATCTAACAAGCCTACAATTATTAGCAGTGCCTAAGGAGCCAGTGATAATGCAACGGGAGGGGCAGTTCAAGGTCAGCTAATATACAACACCTCCTCCTCAGCTATAGACCACCATTAGTTCTGAAAGCATCCATCTCCACAGGGGCTCTCAGAGGCAGCATATCGTGTGTTTTGTTGGCTTGGATGGACCCGATAATTGCTCAGTGTAGGATTTTCCTTGACAAAATGTCAACCGAGCTTTAAACTGCATCTTAAATGGACCTATTTTCCTTTTGGCCAAAAGTAGTGCACTATATTGGGAATAGGGTGCCATATAAGCAGGCTTAGTTTTAGAACTGGAATCCAGGCCAACCCTACATATGGAGTGTAAAAGCGTGCTGTAGTTTGTGGCTCCTCTAAGTTTGATTCTTCCCCAGCCTGCTCTCCTCTCTTACTGAGAACCCAGAGTGAAAGTGTGCTGGGAGAGTGTTTCCCAGAGTCAAAGTCATTATGTTTGGATATGGATTAGAGAAAAATGGGGGAATGAAAATACAAAGAAAGCGCAGTTCTCATGCTCTATGGCCAAAGAATAACAGAGTCGCCAAACACATAAAGCCAGGAGAGAGGGGAGATGCTGGCTGCGTGCTCACTAGGCACTGTTTGTTTGCATCACAACCGCCCAGTAATGTAGTTAAGAGGGGGTCACATTTAGAAAGAAAACAATGTTTAGAGAGGTTTAGTATGAAATCCTCTGTCTGTTTAGCGAGTCAGTCATTAATTCCAAAGACATGTGTAATAAATTAAAGTAAATATCATTAGTCGTCTCTTGATGAGTGAACTCAACAACATTGAGCTCGTACAGCCGAGCACAGAGCATGCATTCCCTATGGGAAGAAACCATACTGCTATGTATGACTGTATCCTGGGTTATTCATCGTGTCCATGCCTGCCAAATAACCTTGGACACCAAACAAGAGAAACAAAAATACATATTGCTACATATGGATTCTGTTCTCCCACTAACATACAGGGTGAAACACTCACTCTCATATCACAGATATGTAACCAGAACAGCAACAGTTTGAACACTCTGGTGCATATCGTGTCTGGAATGCGTGCAAGTAAAGAGAGACATGTTTCTATCTTATATGGTGGCAGAAATCTGCTTGACGGTTTGAACTAAGGCAATACTCTCTCACCTTGTATCCAGACTTGAACGTCCTTACTGCGTGGTCCGATGTCATTGGACACCTCACACCTGTAGAGTCCAGAGTCATTTCTCTGCAGAGGGCGACGGAAACTAAAAGTGTTGTTCACTACATCCACACCGGCAGGCATCGGCCCGTCCAACCTGAAAAGGACATTAGAAATAAACAGGGATCCCAATATAAATAGGAGATTTTCCAAGACAGTTAAAGGACTCTGAAATCAAGAAGGGACAGACATTGGTTAATGTTTGTATATAAGGCTATCACACAAAAACATCTAGACTATCTAAGAACAAAAACTACCTGGAGAAATAGCAGTTACCAAACACAAGACTAGTTCTCAAGACTAGATTGTACTGGAAATACGAAGGGTTTACTCAGAACTGGGTAAAACTTATTCTGAATACTTGCCCTACAGTCATGGAATGCTATTCAGGGTAACCTAAATATTAATGAATGTGTGTTTAGCAAACAGTTTAACTGTCTGATAAATTATCTTTTTATTGTTAATTGTGATTGGTTTTCTTACTGCTTGTATTTTATATTTCCATTTTTGGAAAATATATATATTTTTTTCTTCATGCAGAAGATCCAGGGAATGTCAGGGAACCCAGTCAGGCTTGAACCACTGACCATCATGACGCTTAGCCCACTACGCCACGCAGACCCCCCGCATCAAAATAAATACTTCTGACCAGGATACTATGGGCTCTGGTCAAAAGTAGTGAATACCTTAAAGTGGAACTGACAGCACTTCAAAAACATGACACTTTATTAGAATATGTTGAAATACACCAGCAGAAATAACATGGTGTGCTTTATACAGGATGTGTGCAGGTTTGATGATGTTCAAATAAAAAAAATGTTAAGACATTAATGCAACTCTAAAGGCTATTTAAAGACCAATAGCAGTGAAAGCAACATAAACAAATAAAAACAATACCTGTGATTAGGCAGGAATTTAAATTATCTGCATGCTGGCAAAACATTACGGTATGTAGTCTAGCTTGTATTACTAAACAATCTCATTTGTGATCAAACTAAAAATATTTAAGAGATATGATGTCCTTATTAATATTACAAATCTGTGGCAAAAAGTCTTTCCCGTTTATAAGGGATGGTGCATGAGTAGGCTAATGAACAAGTGGTTTTCTGCAAACCTGTGCTCTGTTAATCCTCAAAGACATAGCTAATGCAAAAAATAAAGTATATCCTCGCTCGGAACGCACCACTCTTCTAACTAATCCTACATGAGGAATCTTACATGAGTACAGTTTTTACCTGTTTTAAGTGCAGTACCCAGTTTATAACAGCAAATAAACAAGTTGGGGTTTGTGATATTTTCCCAATACCATTAAGTGCTGTATCCTGGCACTCCTGGTTGCATTGTGCCTAAGAACAACTCTTAGTCATGGTTTATTAGCCATATACCACACCCCTTCATGTCTTATTGCTTAAATAAACACTCCTCTGAACTACATTAATATAGCTTATCAAAACTGTGGCATACAGGGGTCCAGTGGTGTGGGGCACATGTACCGCTGCAGCATTTCACTTTGCAAAAACATCTCACAAATATTTAGCCCAAAATATTAAGATATTATGATATATTAAGTGTACTTCATTTTGTAATATGCATGTGGATTGACTCGATGGGATGACCAGCGCACAAGTTCGTTTGGATGGCTGGATTTGTTTATAATATATTTATTTGCCAATATGTTCTATTTATTTTATGTACGCATGATAGAATGTTCTTAATTAAGTCTATTATAGAATTGCGACCAGCATTAAAAACAAACAAATTAGTTGAAATAGTCACTCAGAAAGAAAAGGAAGCCGTGTTCTTGAGTTGGAAACAGTTGTTTACAATGAATTGGCTACCACGCATAATACTCACAAAACCAGAGCGCAAAGATTAACAAAATATGATAGTGGTTTGTTATATCTTGATTTCGGAGGGGGCTCCAGCGGAGGATAAATACAATTATTAAACTTATTTCATCTTCAGCCTTAAGTTTGTCTCTGCAAACTAGAAGATGCTGGTAGCTAGATAATGAAGGACAATGCTTTGACGTAGCCTAATGAGAGATACCGCAGTATCACAAAAAATTTGGTTTTGTTACAGTAAACGACGCTGTGAGAACACAAATAAAAATGCCCTAAACAAGCTACAACGCTGGTAAGCTTACTAACAACAAACAAAGTAGCTACGTTGCTTCGAGTTACTAACCTGCCACAATCAGACATTATCAAGTCTTAAATTCAGGAAAACCGAATTGAGACTTGTTGACACCCTGTTTATAACATTTTCTGACAAGCGATCACATACAAATGATCATTTTAATTAGAGGTCGACCAATTTATCG
>JACXGM010041367.1:0-10070 GCA_016801145.1 Umbra pygmaea
CAATTTACAAAAGATGAAATGTTTGCACAGGCTATTTAAGTGTAGGCTGTATATTGGCAATAACTAGATGGGAAATGCTAGACGTCTCTTGTCCCACATGTCTCAGTCAGACATCAAATAAGTAAAATATTGCCTTTATAGACATATTGTTTAGTACTTATTCAACCATCAAGATCTTTGTTTACCTTTGCAAAACTTCGATCAGCTGCCTGCTGATGTGCGGCTGCTGCGGAACTGTAGTGCATTCAGTCAAGATAGAGGGGGCGGAGTTATCAGGTTTATTGACAGATTTAGGAGTGAACAAGATTTACACAAGCTCTTTTTAAGAAATTAAATTGGCTAAATATTTGTAAAACAGACAGAAAGACGTAAATGGTGACAAATAGCATTGATTTATTGAAGAAAAAAAACACCACCAGCCAAAAAAAGGGCACTTTGGACAAAAAGGGCATGTGCTCTCCACAGGTTGAGCCCTACCTGTGCACGTGCCTGATACCATAGTTAATCGCTGTCTCCAGGCACTCCGCAATGCATCATGCCTTTGAACGGCTCTCAGCAGTGGTATACTTGTTCCTTATAGCAGTATATTATTTATCACTCACCTCAGCATCCAATCTATTTTCACTCACATCTGACTGTTTTCCTGACTCTTCCTGGACATCCCCACACAAAAGCAGTTCAGAGTTATTAATGCCAGTATGATGTCCTGTATTACAGAACATGCAAAGAAATGATGTTAGCTGCTGCTGTAATTCTCCTGTTCATTATCGTCATGCACTGCTGTAAAATTCAATGGCAACTAAATTCTAAATGACTGAAAATGATAAACGAAAGAACCAATGTCAGAGCTGTCTGATTTCTAGCGTTTGATCCCCCAATTCAGAAGATAGGTAAGTGGCACAAGACGCCAGGTCAGATTTGGGATGTATGGGACTTAAGCTGTAACCTCCAAGAAAGCCTGGCTAGCTAACGATAGAGGTTACCATAGACTGTAAACCCCAATCTGCCCATGACAAAATGTTAAGTCCACACAAATGTTCATGACTGTCAAAACAACATAAAAACCTTATGTTCACTTAACACAAACATTCACCACTTGTGAGGTTGACATAACGTAAAATAATTAAGTCAACAATTTTTGAGTTTTGAGTTTATTCTACTAAAATATATAAAGTAAACATTGCTTAATTAGTTCAAGGCCAATGAACAACACATATACTGTGCACTTAGCATATATTTTGATAGTTAATTAAACTTAGTAACTGGTAGTTAAAATTTATACTCAATGTTTTATGTTCATTTGACAAGCATTCATAATTTATGTGATATTTCCCAGCATGCTCTGCTGTATGTTGAAATGCTGGAATTGTTTAATTATTTTAGTGTTTTGTATGGATATTGACTTAATTCCACCCTTGCTAAACTAATATCAAATGCATACATTTTTTCAAATAATCCGATAATTTAATGAAAAATGATTTTGCACCCGCAACTGTCATTACTGTTCAATATACCTAAGGAATACCATCTTGCTGACATAATTGAAACTGGATTCCGAAAGGGAATTCCCTTTACGTGCCTTGCCTGTAGGGTTAAACCATTATGGGTTGAACCATTTGGTTTGAACCAGAGGTAACACAAGACAATGTATACTGGGAAAGTTTACTGGAGGTGTGGCTTAATTTTGTACTCAATAATTTTATGTTACTACAACGTAGTCTTGACTAAATGAATTCAAGTTAATAAAACAAGATTACAACAAATCATTTCAAACTAATTAGATTTTGTTGGAACAATGTATTTTTTTTGAGTGTATATGACATACAATTGAATGCTCAGAAAACATAAATCAGTTATGTTGTATGATTAAAAAAGTTATGTTTATCAGACATAAATTCACAGTCAAACAAGGGTCATGTGACACATTTATTTTGTGTCTAGTGTACTCAATATTTTGATGTTACCATAGTTTACTAAACAAAAAAAATTGAGTGCAAGCCGTTTCCACAAAACTTTTAGGTTGACTGAGCGAATTCGGATTTACAGTGTAGATATCCATAATAAAGTCTTTATTATGGATATCTATGGAGGCTACAGTACTGTTCTGAACAGGCTTACTAACTTCTAGCTAGCCTGTATTAAACATTAGTTGTCCGTAGCTAGCTTGTCAAATATCGGATTAATCCAAGCTGTATTGTAATTAAATAAATATTGAAATCAAATTTTTAACTAATAGTACAAGTCAAAATTCAAGTGAAATGCAAGTCCAATTGCTTAAGCACCAGTTGTTATCTTTGAAGTCACCAAACTGTGGGTATTTACCATCCGTAAACAAGGCGAAACAAGGTATGTCTAATTTCTGCTCCGAACTCACACGCGTTTGACCAGACATGAGTAGCTACAACAAGTGTAAAACATGACATGGATTTCTAGAGAAATCGGTTTCTTCATACAGTACTGTATAAGGCAGGTGGAATGGACTTAGAATATAGGCTGATCGGACCAGAGTTTGAAATTTGGAGCAGGAGGTGAAGATTACAGACATGCATGCACGAACATTCGCATCGATATTGGCCGCATAATTGTACTTATACTATCAATTATTTGGGGGGACAAAATGTCCTTCTTTGAATATTGGTGGGGACGTGTCCCACTGTCCCCCCATAAAATTACGCCTATGTGTAGACCTAACATAGTATACACTCATCTGGGACACTAAAATATATGAAATGTTTAACGTTAAGGATTCTGTGAAATTAACACGGCCCCTAACCAGTGATGTAGTGGTGTCTGGAGAAGTGAGTATACTTCTCCCCCAACATTATTTTAATTGTCCCAGCAAAAGGATGAACGCTCTGTATAAACAGTGACATGTAAGACTAGTCTTGCTTATTAGTTCACCCCAAAATGGGCCAGCAGTATTTGCACTGGCCCAGTAGAAAAGATCATTATGAAATTAATATTAGCCACAGAAGAGGTGCAGTTTTTGCAATTAATACTGGCCCACAGACTATAGGAAGAGACAACAAAATATTTTGAGTGACTATTCGTTAGTCCGTCCACACATGAAAATTAGACAACTATTCTCTTGCAAGTAGTCTGCGCCAGTAGTTTCTTTTATATCTCTTTACAACAGCTGATTTGCAACAGTTAGTGTCAACTTATAATGGTGGCATACTCTGTCAGAGATTCAACTCAGTATCACGGCCAGGCGTGTAATACACACGCTGGTCCATTGGGTTTGGCTTGTCAATGTCTTGCTTTGCCTCGCCATTACGAAGGTGCTCTATCAGCAGGAGTCGATACTTATTGAATCGCATGGTGACGTAGCAGAGTGTAAATTGCATAGATTTAGCAGGGTGGTAGGATGGGGATGGTGGACGGGCATATAAACGTGCGACTTGCATCCCAGAGGTTTCAAGTTTGAATCCAGGCCAAAACTTGTTTTGTTTTCTATTCCAGCACGATGCAGACGTGTTGCATACATCCTTTTTTACTCACTATTCAAGCACGATGCAGACGTTAACTGCAAGTGTTCAGAGTGGTTAAGGTTAGGGTAAGGGTTTGGTTAAGGCTTAGATCGAGATAACGGCAAGGTTTCTGAGTGGGTAATGTTAGGGTAATGGTTTGGTTAAGGCTTAGATCGAGTTAATGGCAACGTTTCTGAGTGGTTTCGTCCCCGGCGAGGCTGAATCAGCATGTGTATTACACGCTTAGGCAAGTCGAACCAGCGTGTGTATTAAACGCTTGGGCAAGGCAAAGCGTGACACTGACATGCTGGACCAGCGTATGTATTACACGCTTGGCCGTGAAAATGGGCTGCAGAGATTAGTTTAGTTTATTTTTAACAAACATTACAATATCATTATAATCATTCAAAGATTTCAACAATATATTCAAAACAATGTTAAAAATAATATATATAACAAAAATATATACATTTTACAATCACCAAATGCAATTCGATTTTCAGGTTTGCGAGTAGATCTCAGAAAGCTATCCGCCACAATGCCGGGTAAATGTTTGGACTTACTAGTCATGTACAGGGTTGTTTCTAACACCGGGGCTGACACGTTAGCCTGGCAACACTATATTATGCCTCGAACAAAAAACTCAGATTTTTTCCTTTCAAAATAATAGTGCTCATTTTAATTCATTGCAATATTCATTGTGAATTCATTACAAGGCTAGTGAATTGTAACCAATTGCAATTGTATTGTGTGTAAAGAAAAAATAAGAGTATGTGATAAAAAAGACATTTAACATGTTTTCAATAACAACGTTTCATTACAAACACTAACTAACAAATATGTTGTACACAGAATTTGATTTAAATATTGTCAGTGTCTCATGTGAATTATGAACGATTACATTTGAAACACAATAACTAGTGTCTGTTTTATCCAACAATAGACACATTTTAGCAACACATGAACATAGTTTTATACATTTTTATAAATTTTATAAATTAATGCCTTGAGCTCAGAGTTGTTCCGGAGTATTTTAAACATGCCTCAGTACAACCCAAACTCAAGAGGCCTAACTTGGATTCTTCCGAGGTGTCAATTTTAGACCTATAAGTAGTCATATGACAGCTACAATTTTTTTATATATTACAGTCAGGTTTTAGAAAATGTCACTTTTTAGAAGGGCTGGGCGATATATGGCCAAAAAAATATCACGATATAAAACAGATATTTTTTCGATACGATATGCCTGCCGCTATATTGAAATATACATAGGACTTGCTGTGACTTGATTACATCAAAGTGTATAGTCTGCTGTATAAACAATTAAAAACAATACATACAAACAAATATTGATTGACCTTGTTATATTTCTGTTTAGAAGTTTCAGGTAAAACTGAACTACAAGCAATATGAACTTGCAATACTCATCATTTGTTGGATGTTTCTTTGTTTCAAAACAAAACCAGCTGTTATCGCGATATGTCGATATGGGATATTCTTCTCGATATTATTTTTAAAAACTTGATAACGATAAATATTGAATTATCGCCCAGCCCTACTTTTTAGCCACTGACTCTTGAGACTCAGTAGCATTAGTACTCCTGGACCTAAGCGCTGCATTTGACACAGTAGACCATAATGTTCTGCTTCCTCGTCTAGAACACATAGTAGGCATTAGATTGTCAGCCATACATTGGTTCCAGTCCTATCTGACAAATAGGAGTTTCTTGGTTAACATTGGTAACTACAGTCACCTAAAGGATTATTAGGAACACCATACTAATACTGTGTTTGACCCCCTTTCGCCTTCAGAACTGCCTTAATTCTATGTGGCATTGATTCAACAAGGTGCTGAAAGCATTCTTTAGAAATTTTGGCCACTTGATAGGATAGCATCTTGCAGTTGATGGAGATTTGTGGGATGCACATTCAGGGCATGAAGCTCCCGTTCCACCACATCCCAAAGATGCTCTATTGGATTGAGATCTGGTGACTGTGGGGGTCATTTTTAGTACAGTAAACTCATTGTCATGTTCAAGAAACCAATTTGAAATTATTCGAGCTTTGTGACATGGTGCATTATCCTGCTGGAAATAGCCATCAGAGGATGGGTACATGGTGGCCATAAAGGGATGGACATGGTCAGAAACAATGCTCAGGTAGGCCATGGCATTTAAACAATGCCCAATAGGCACTATGGGGCCTAAAGTGTGCCAAGAAAACATCCACCAAACCATTACACCACTGCACAGTGGTAACAAGGCATGATGTTCTCATTCTGTTTACGCCAAATTCTGACTCTACCATCTGAATGTCTCAACAGAAATCAAAACTGATCAGACCAGGCAACATTTTTCCAGTCTTCAACTGTCCAATTTTGGTGTGCTCTTGCAAATTGTAGCCTCTTTTTCCTATTTGTAGTGGAGATAAGTGGTACCCGGTGGGGTCTTCTGCTGTTGTAGCCCATCCACCTCAAGGTTGTGCATGTTGTGGCTTCACACATGCTTTGCTGCATACCTCGGTTGTAACGAGTTGTTATTTCAGTCGAAGTTGCTCTTCTATCAACTTGAAGCATTCGGCCCATTCTCCTCTGACTTCTAGCATCAACAAGGCATTTTTGCCCACAGGACTGCTGCACACTGGATGTTTTTCCCTTTTCACACCTTTCCTTGTAAATCCTAGAAATGGTTGTGCGTGAAAATCCCAGTAATTGAGCAGATTGTGAAATACTCAGACCGGCCCATCTGGCACCAACAACCATGCCACGCTCAAAATTGCTTAAATCACCTTTCTTTCCCATTATGTCATTCAATTTGGAGTTGAGGAGATTGTCTAGACCAGGACCACACCCCTAAATGCATTGAAGCAACTGCCATGTGATTGGTTGAGTAGATCATTGCATTAAGGAGAAATTGAACGGGTGTTCCTAATAATCCTTTAGGTGAGTTTATAGTTCTTCTTCTGTAATGTTGATGTGTGGAATTCCACAAGGCGCCACACTAGCTCCTCTGTTATTGTCACATCCAGCCCAGGGAGGGCTGAAATAGACACGTGAACTATGAGCATGGACTCCATATTGACTCCAGTTGATTCATTGTATTGTTTGTATTTCTGTTAATGTTTTTGTGATTTCAGTGCTTTGCATGTAGTTTTAGGTTGTAAGGAAAATAGGTGTAATGTCCCTTTATGTATGTGAAACCTCTCTCTGATTTGGGCATCTGTTGCAGATAGGTGTGAGGTTAGGTAGGCTGGTATCTTGTAGATCTGTTTAATTAAAGATTACGTACAGCTGTGTCCTGTTAACCAGTTAGCATTCCTTTATAGGCTGCCCAGACCAGAGAGAGGTTGTCGATCATTAATTGCTGTCCTTGGGAGTACTGTTGGATTGTTTGATTCTGGTTTGTGTGGGATTTTTTGTTGCTGGTTTTGAAGTGTACCCAAGATTTACCGATGTGACAAGTAAGTCCCGTGAGTTTGGAAGTATTGGCATATGCGCTTTATAAATGTTTAGCATTCTGTGTTCCGTGCCACTGATAAGAGCACAGCTACATTTGTATATCGTTGTGCACTCGCTCTCGGCGTACCCTGCATCTGTATATGTGCCTCTTTTTGTTTAAAATTGTGTATGAAATGTTCTATATATATAAACTTGCCTTATCGCAATAAACCAGTCTGTTTGTTAACTACATCTACCTGCCTGGGTCTCCCATCTCTCTCTCCACCACACCACCAACTCATGACAGAATGATTGACCAAAATGGAGAGATTTTGAGACCACAGTGCAGCATGGAGGCCCTAAAAAAAGGGCACAGGAGGAACAACTGCCGGGGTCACCCCTGGAATTCTTTGGGGGGGCTATTGCGGTGGTTGCTCTGGAATCCAAGCCAGGGCTGATGTAACATCCCCTGCTGACAGGTGGGACAGCAGGGAGCCCTAACTGGCTCTGTCACCAAAACAGCTGCTTGAGGAGCTGTTTCCTGGGCAGCTACCCCCTCCCCCGCAGGAGTGGCTGGAAGGGCTGCTGCCGCCTCCCCCTCCAAAGTTTGATGACATGCTGGACCCCCCTCCTGAGTGGCAAGGGGAGACTCTCCCACCTCCCTCAGGGTGGCTGGTGGAGCTGGTTCAGCAGTTACTGGAGGAGCTGAGGGCCGCCTCTCCACCGGGGGAGCAGGAGCTGTGGGCCACCTTGTCACCAGAAGAGCAAGTAGCAGCTGTGCTAGAGAGGCTGCCCTGGCTACAACGCCCCCTGGCGGAACCACCGGGAGCTACTACCTACTGATGTGACAAGTGAGTCCCGTGAGTTTGGAAGTATTGGCGTATGCTCTTTATAAAAGTTTAGCATTCAGTGTTCTGTGCCACTGATAAGAGCATGTAGCTACATTTAAATATTGTTATGCACTCGCTCTTGGCGTACTCTGCATCTGTATATGTGCCTCTTTGGGTTATCGTAATAAACCAACCTGTTTGTTCACTACATCTACTTGCCTGGGTCTCCCATCTCTCTCTCCACCACACCACCACCAACTCATAACAGTTATTTTGTCACGTGGGTGTTGTATGATGAGAGAGGGAGACACCAAAAGGCAGGAGAGTTGCAGTTTGTGGTTTATTTACAAGAAGGCTTCGGGAGCATACAGCGATAAATGCAGATCCAATGGAGTGTAGCAAACGCATACAATTTACCTAATAGCTATGTACTCTTAATACAGCGGTACAAACACTGGCTACGTCTAAGTACATGGCATTTTTCTAAACATATAATCTCTGACAGTTAATTAACTCACTGTTTGTAGCTCCCGGTTAATATGTCCAGCATAGCATACAGTCCTGGTTGCAGGGTTCCACCTACGCAAGTGCCCAATGATAAAACTATAGCCTACGTGCTATTTGCAGTGGCACGGGACGCTGATGGCTTATAGTACAGAGCATACGCATATACTTCCAATTGTAGGCGACTCACTTCTCACAACTGATGTTCAGGATGCTACTAGGACACATAAAATAAAACTCTTCCTGATAACACTCAGGGCAGTGAGAATGAATATACATACAGAACATAAACATACTCACGACAAACTGAACAATGACCCACACCTCTTCCTGGTTGGAGCTGCATATATACAGGATGCTGGTCTCTCTAATGAGACACGGCTGTTCTCAATCCCCAATCAAACCCATCAACTCAATACCGGCTTTCCCCAACCTACACTCCATCTCCCAGACACCCTAACCAGGAAGAGGCGTGGCGGACACCTAAGGGACATACTTCAAAATAAAGGTAAACACAGCCACCATGCCATTGCACTGAATGATAAGACAAGACTAAACACAAATCTCCATAAGAAATAAACAAACATTTACATGAGTCCAGTCTCAGTCTATGAACCCCAGCCCAGCCAGGGCTGGACATTACATATTTTCTCTATATATGCTCCCTCTTGGCACTATTTTTAGAAAATGACTTGAGTTATCATTGTTATGCAGACGATACACAAATATATCTGTCTCTTAAACATAAAAATAGTTTAGAACAGATGGCTGTGTGCCTGGTAGATATTAAAGCATGGATGTCTTTGAATTTTTTAAGTCTGAATGAGAGTAAAAATGAGGTTATGGTGTTCTCACCCTCTGATTTACATGGTATAGCAAACGTAAATCTTGGTCCTCTGGCACCCTATGCTAAGCCGTATGTGAAAAATGTGGGTGTGGTGTTTGTTAGTGCCCTAAAACTTGATAGACAAGTAAACCTAGTTAACTAAAAATAAAAATAAAGTATTTTCTTTCATTCCCAAATTTTGAAAAGGTAATAGTTTTATCACTACAAGACTGGATTACTGTAATTCGCTTTACTTGGGTATAAATCAATCTTCCCTGAATTGCCTTCAGATACTCCAGAATGCTGCTGCCAGAGCATTGACAGGAGTACGTAAACAGGAGCATATAACTCCGGTCCTTGAGTCTCTTCACTGGCTGCCTGTGTGGTACAGGATTGATTTTAAAGTTCTGCTATTAGTTCTTAAGTCCTGTAATGAGTTAGCACCGTCTTTCCAACCTGCTGACAATTCATCAACCTGCTAGAGCTCTTAGGCCTGCAAACTTAGGTCTCTTAGGGGTTCCTAGATCTAGGCTTAAGACTAGAGGAGATTGAGCATTCTCCATTGCTGCTCCAAGACTTTTGAACAATCTGCCTACGGAAATCAAATATAAAAATATAGTTGCAAGCAACGATGGGACGGGGTACTCCGATATGGCAAGTATAGGAAAATAGGCTTCCAATGGTACCAAACATTACTTTCTAGCATGTACGGTTCAGGAAATATGACATTGTGAAATTATTGTGAGTCTTTGAACCATTGGGTCGGCCAGTATGTCAGCCATTTTGTATTGTATTTCTTAGTGCTTGTCACCCTGTAGGGATGCCAGTATAAGAAATATGTATAACGAATGCCAGGTCAATCGGACTTATTGTTGATTTTAAGATGATTTTTATAGGTTTTGGCATATTTTCAATGTACAGAAAAATCCAAGATGGCGGACTTCATGGGGTCTTGTAGCTATTTTGTTCATCGTTAGAAATAAGGCAGGTACACAAAGTTTCTG
>JACXGM010041368.1:0-10070 GCA_016801145.1 Umbra pygmaea
AGGCAACTGAAAAGAACGTACTGTAGCAATGAAATCACCATATAGACTAATTTAAATGAACTTTGTAAAATATATATTATTGAAAAATATATTAAATAAAAAAATATATTAAAGAAGTACAAAAATACATTTCTGATTCTGATTATCTTTGGGCCTGCAGAGAAGGCCTTGCAGGCCCTGACGGCCCACCACTGCCTGTGACTCATCCCAAACCTTCATTCCAACCCTACTGGTACTGTGTGAATCATCCCAACCCTCATTTCTAGCCCTACTGGCATGATGCCGGGTTTGAGAAGTATAAATACATTTAGAGGGGATTTCATACTGTTCTATTAGATACTGTGCCACATTGTACAGGCTCTAGTGTGTCTGTCCACTAGATGGACCTATTGTAAGCTCTTCTAACCATCCCCATTAAAAGTAAAGGATGGGGCTGAGTCCCATGGTCCTACATTGATGATGCAATAGCCTACTATGCTAGTTGATTCCACAGGTTGTCATCCTTCCCCCAGATCCTGTGGGACAAAGCAGGCCAAAGATGGACTATAGGCTTATTGATTATATATGGAACTCAAAACTTGATCAAAGACATACCGCTGTATCCACTCTCACTTCCCCTCTAAAAAGGGAAACTGAGGCTACAATTTGAATGGGCCCACCAAAATTGAACAATAGAAGATTGGAAAAACATTTCCTGGACTGATGAGTCTTGATTTCTGCTGCAACATTCAGATGATTGGGTCACAATTTGGCGTAAACAAGATATATATTCTTGGAACACTTTGGGACCATTAGTAACAATTAAGCATTGTTTGAATGCCACAGCCTACATAAGTATTATTCACAGCAAATTTTCAAGTGTTGATTTTCCAGTGTTAACTATACAGTGTTAACTAAGGTGTTAAGTTAACACATGTGAATGTTAAAGTAACACTTGTGAGTTCAAATAGCACACAAGAACCCCAGTGTTGGTGTTGAAAAACAGTGTTAGTTGTCAGTATTACTTTAACACTGTGAAGTGTTAGGCAAAACCATTACATTTTCCCACATTGCTTTGCTTCACGTTTATTTTTCAGAATTGTTTGTTTTAATATATTTTATACTTTTCAAAACTTATACAAACTGTGAGTGGTATTATTGATTGCAACCATTACTGAGATTAGTATTCCCGTCGATGTAGTTTCACTAATCTGCTTAGTTTTTCAGTATTTCACCATTGCAATTTTATTGAATGCAGTTTGTGGGTGATAATATTACAACTGTTGGATATCCTTTCAGTTGGATTTCAATTTGTATGAAAAAATCGAAATCTTACAGTGACTGTCATTATGGTACAAAAGCTGGAAAAATTATCTTGTCACATTTACTGAAGGCATGCTGGGAAATATGCAAATTGGAAATGAACACTCCTGATTTAAGGTAATAACACAATTCAGTGTTAAGAATACACTCTCTGGTGTTAAAAAAATAACACTGTGTCAAATTTAACACTATTTATGAGTTACAATTTTAACACAATCAAACAAGGTGTTAATTTAACTCTGAACTGGTGAGAATTATATGAACTCAGGGAAAAAGTGTTACATTTAACACTTTGGGAGTTTAAATAACACTGACGTTTTTGCTGTGTTGCTGACCATGTCCATTCCTTTATTTCCAGCAGTATAACAGACCATGTCACAATGCTCACATAATCTCAAACTGGTTTTTTGAACATGGAACTGTAATCAAATGACTTCCACAGTCACCAGAGCACAATCCAATTGAGCGCCTTTAGGAGTTTGGCATCAAGGATTCAGATGACTCAATGGTTAGAGTTGGGAGTCATAAGGTTGTTGGTTCGATTCCTGACTGAACCAAATTTCGTTGTGTCCTTGGGCAAGACAACTAACCCTAAGTTGCTCCAAGGGGATGTCCATGTATACTGCTAAATTTCTAAAATGTAACTAATGGATGTGCAGCCGACAAATCTGCAGCAACTGCGTGATGCAACAATGTTGATATGGACCAACATCTCTGAGGAATGTTTCCAGCACCTTGCTGAATCATTCCACAAAGATTATTGGCAGTTCTGAAGGCAAAAGTGGGTCCAATCTGGTACTAGCAATATGTACTTAATGAAGAGACCTGTGAGTGTACGTGAACTCGGTTAAAAAGGTGTCAGACTTGTAATTGGAATGTTGTCGGCTTCAAGCCCTAGTGGGCAAGCTTACACTAAATTGCACCAAGGAATGTCCCGGAACTTACTTTAAGTCTGCTAAATTACTCAAATGTAAGATGTTTTTTACATCCAGAAAGGAAACGTTTCTGCCCAACATGCATTGACAACATCTATCCAAATTCGATTACTGTGTGACCCTGTTAAACCCTACCCTAATTATAAATATATTTTTTTCAAAATACATTTACCTATTGGTTTGAAACTCAATCTAGGCCCCTCTTTTTTCCCGACTCACTAGATGCTGTGGTGCTGGTGTCTGCCATTCTTCAACAACCGCATCTTTCTAGGACAGCTGACGTAATCAACTGGTGGAACTCGCGGCACGTTCATATCTGAGCGGGAATGTAGCGCAAACCGCTAGGAAATGACAATTTATCATCCCCTTGTTAATTACCTATCATCCTTGAAATTCAATGTTTTACATAGTGACCGCCAAATTCTATGGAAGGGGTCTCCAACCCTTGTCCTGAAGAGATACCATCCTGTAGTCTTTCGCTCCAACTGCACATAATTTAGCCTCATTCACCTTATCAACCAGCAAATAATTAAAATCAGGTGTGTTAAATTAGGGTTGGAGTAAAAACAATCAGAACAGTTGCTCTCAAAGACAGGGGTTGGAGATCCCTGGTATGGAAATTAACTTCATAAAAACATTTTCATCAGCTGATATTGCAACAACAGCCTTTATTTACTATTCTTAATTTTAGTTGCTTATTGTCAAGAAAACCGTTTAATATGAAGGGAAATATAATTTAGATTCAATATTTAAAGCATTTAATATCTGGACTTCATTTTTGCCACTTACACCCAGGATTATGATATTAGTATTGCGTTATGCTTCAAAGTAACATTTATTTTTCTTTTAAATTGATCGAAAATTGTTTAAAATAAACTTTGAAAATTTGATTTCATGTGTGTGAAAATATAGTCTTATTACATAATTGCAGCAATCATGGTTCGAATGATTTCAAAGCACCTAAATGCATCCGGTTTTACCACTGGTAATATCGTACTTACTCGGTCGTTATGAATGTAGCAATAGCATCTGTTTCTGGTGGACACAGCAGTCCTGCGCGAGATAAAACCTCCTGACTCAGCACACATACCCTTTCGATTCAGATTCCAACTGGAACCAGAGCGCTCTCTCTCTCTTCATCGCTCATTATACTTTCTCATCCGCTAGAAGACGCATACAACAACACAGAGGACAGGATGAGAGAAATTGTTCACCTTCAAGCCGGCCAGTGTGGCAATCAGATCGGAGCCAAGGTCCTGTATGAACAAAATAATCTGAACAACCTTTAAACTGATTAATCGTGTTTATTCATAATATATCCAGGTTGCTAATCTTGTGCTGTTTTAAAGATTTGTGAAATAATATTTATTATCAAGATTTATCATAGTTAACGAACCCGTAATTGTGCTGTCGACTTGTTGAAGTTGTGGCGTAGTGAGTTTGTTTGCTGGCGCAGTCCGCTTCTTTGTCGCAGCAATCAGAGGCGGAAGATACTGTATGCGTCGTTCGAGTATATAAAAGTGCACGTTTACATGATGCGCAGACTAAAAAAGACGAAGTGGAATACAGTTAAAGACCACCACGCCCTCAAGCGGACTGCAGGGGGCTAGACAAAGGCTTGTACTGTCGGGGGTGGCCCCGCTGCGCAAACACTCCCCAGAATTCCCGATCTAACCAGATCGAGTCCATTTTAAAAGCCACCGAACGTCAAACTAATGACAAAGCTGGCTCAGTTTATCATATACCAGAAATTGATTGTAGTTGATAGCCTTTATGTAGTGTAACAGTGATTTTATTTTGTGTTATTGAAAGTTTTGTTCATGACTGACCGTACCAAAGTTATCAGACAGTCCTGATTAGGTTTGAATTGCAGTCAAATTTGTATGCTGTATTAGTAGGTCTTTAGAGAGAATCTTCCCTAAATGCCTTGTTGTCTTTTTCAGTGTGTGTTCTATCCTGGTCAAACCATTTATGACTCCAGCCTGACCCATGTTGAAACATTAGCGTCTGCTAAATGTGAATTGCCTATGTAATTATAGTTATATGGAACTTAACTTCATATCATAACACATTTTTAATATGCATATTTTGTAAACTCTTGCCAAGGCTCTGGGGGCCTGTTTTTTTTATTAGAATTCTGATACCCAATTGTGGTCCACCTGTTTTTTGTAAACACTGCTTGAAACACAAACAGATGGCGTTGTAGGAAGACTAACCAGATAATTTATTATTAAGCTACATAAAAAATATACTCTATAGTTGGAATAAAGTCTACTTATGCCCCTGTCACAAAAAAGACGTGCCCCATTGAAAAGACAAAATATGAAAGATTGAGTATTAACTCTCAGGCCATGTACCAAGGCTCTATCGTAGTCTGCATAGAAGTCTGTCCTTTATTTGTGATTTTAAAATGAGGGGTGTTGAACAAAACAATGACTTATTCCATAGAAGAAACAATCAGTGGGTGTGGCATATCTTTTATCTGATCAGGGAGTTTGGTTTGCAAGGCAATGTTCCGATTACCTCAGTCTAGACAGCGTCACAGTTAGCTGCTGTTCTGTTTTGGGTGACATCATCTGCACTGATTTGGGGCCAGCCAATCAGGTGACAATGTAGTTATGTTGGGATAATGAAAATAAATAGGGCTAAATGCTCTTTTCTACTGACCTAATATGGCTATAAGTGTTTGGATGATCTGTGGAAAGCCTATACCTGATTGAATCTACGAACCTTCAGCTTTAATTGGAGCAGCAGAAATAAATGGATTTGTTCAACTTGGATCAGCAGTTGGCTATAAAGTATGATAATGGTTTGATAGTGAAATGTTTTAAGGTTATTATGATCATCCTCATTATGACTATCTAGGACAGAATCAAACACAACTACAACAACCGATGAACAATAGTAGTTTAACCACCCCTGAATCATGTCTGAGCCGAACCAGGAAACATGTGATGCATTTTTGTGGACTTTTTCACTGGTGACTCGGCTCTTCTGCTGTTACTGTCCACCATTTATCTAATGGGACAGCTGAGAAGAAGAGCTGTTCATAATGCTTAGGTTACTCCCAACAAAGAAGACGCCGGAAGGAATGGGAGGAGAATGGGTTAGGAGCAGTGACTTTTCATCTGACATACTGCAATGGTGACCTCATAATGGTGTTCAATTTTTTTTAGGTGGCAGTCTGTCTGTTAGCTTCACATGTCTGCCACAATAAGTTAACAGAACACCACCCCATTATCATTGTAATAGGTACACGCTTTAAGAGTTATCTAGCCTGTGAAGACAATCAGTTACTGTTTAACATTGCTAATTCAGTACGGAAAAAAGTATATGGAAAAACCCTAGATGCTTTAAAAAAGACAAATTAACTGATTAATAATAGCAACAATTCCTTACAGCATATTTATGCACCCAACTATTATTTCTAAAACTGTTTAGTGTTGTCTGCCCAATGTTTTATTGTCATTTAGCTCATGACGGGGTGTCAGGGTAGTTCATTAAAGAACGAATGAGCATCAACTGCAGAGTAGGGACGGTGGGGGGAGGAGTGCTCGATGTGGACCATTGGAAAAGGGCTGATTAGGATCTTGTATGTCAATTTAGCATCCTACTTCCAATGTGTTCTGTGTTTGCCCTTGATAATGAGGAGTGTGCATGCGTGTGACACTGCTTCTATTTAAGACTTAAATATCTCTCTCTCTCTCTTCAAGTCTCTTAGACTGTAGTTTTTCTAACTGGGTGTTGAACAGGCCTGTCTGTAAAACTAGTTGGGTAATTTGATACGTCTCTGTCCTGTATGCCCATACTGACAGGTTTCCTATGCAGTATTTATTTATTTTTAATTTTATTTGATCAGGTTTTGTACTTTTGAGTTCTGCTGTTTTAGGTGACGGGTGTTTGGCTAGTCTGTTGTACATGCTGTTTAAAACAATTCATAGTCAATATGAGAATGGCAATATTGAACATTTTGTGTCAAATTAGCATTTCATACAAAACGTCCAGTACAAAAGAAAGCCTGTTCTTTGTTGGCTGTGTATTTTTGTAAACACAGTCTACCAACCCAACATGTCAACTGAGGGCCAGGCTGAGATTAATTTTTGCTACATGGACAAAGGCTTGCCACAGCAACTTAATAGAATTCCAATCACCATGCTTGAACGCATCCATTTCAGACAAAGTCCATATTGTTCTGACATATTTTGGAAAGTAATATGAATTTGACATAATGCACTGTGTCATTAGAAAGGTTTTGCTTAGGCAAAAAAAACACTCCAGATGGTGTCTCCTCTGAGAGTGCCCCTATCTTGTATAAGTCCATTATAACCCAAGCCCAGAGGACAGGACAGGACAGGGCTGGACTAACCATGGGTCTACAGGGGGGGTCATGGACCAGTAGAGCAGGACAGATGGTATTCAAAGCCTAAAAGCCCCTTGTCTCAACTTACACTGGACCCCACTAATAACATTGTTTAATAGAGCTCACCACTCATTTCAAATACCCCTGTGATAGTCCAACATTATCCCCACTATAGCCAGTCACATCCACTAAGCTTGTTTGGAGCAGTGTGTTCACACGTGTGCGTGTGTGTGCTTGTGCGTGTGTGCTCTTGCGTGTGCAGTTCTGGGAGGTGATCAGTGATGAACATGGAATCAGCCCGACGGGAAGCTATGAGGGAGATTCTCCTCTACAGCTGGAAAGGATCAGTGTCTACTACAATGAGGCCTCATGTGAGTCTCATCCTGGGACTCTTACCACAAACACAACACGGCATGCTCTTTACTACTTCTAAAGTCCTGTTCTTATTCACCACTTTACTTTTTTTTATACAAATACTTGACTTAACTGTGTTATGGAGTAGTGTTTAAGGCATATCAGCTAACCACAATGTTTGTGTCTTCTCTCCAGCCTCTAAGTACGTTCCCAGAGCCATCCTAGTTGACCTGGAGCCAGGCACTATGGACAGTGTTCGCTCTGGGACATACGGGCAACTCTTCAGACCGGACAATTTCATCTTCGGTCAGTATTTATGTAGCAGAGCTTAAAAATAGTCACTGTGGATTTCAGAATAGAAGATTTGCATTGACAAGTTTCCAGTTACAGTTCTGCCATTATCCATTCTCCATTAAATCCATATTCAGTTTTATCAGTAAGTCAAAAAAGTTCTAGAACATGTTCATGTGAGGACCATCCACGTTATGCACCGTTGATTGCTGCCGAAGCACTATCTTGAAATGTGTGTTACCCTACAGGGCAGAGCGGAGCTGGAAACAACTGGGCCAAAGGCCACTACACAGAAGGAGCAGAGCTGGTGGACTCTGTTCTAGATGTTGTTAGGAAGGAATGTGAGAACTGTGACTGCCTCCAGGGCTTCCAGCTCACCCACTCCCTCGGGGGAGGCACTGGGTCTGGCATGGGAACCCTGCTCATCAGCAAGATCCGCGAAGAGTACCCCGACCGCATCATGAACACGTTCAGCGTGGTGCCGTCGCCCAAGGTGTCGGATACGGTGGTGGAGCCCTACAATGCCACCCTCTCCATCCACCAGCTGCTGGAGAACACAGACGAGACCTACTGCATCGACAACGAGGCCCTCTACGACATCTGCTTCCGCACGCTGAAGCTCCCCACCCCCACCTATGGAGACCTCAACCACCTGGTGTCGGCCACCATGAGCGGTGTCACCACGTCCTTCCGCTTCCCCGGACAGCTCAACGCCGACCTCCGCAAACTGGCTGTCAACATGGTGCCCTTCCCCCGTCTACACTTCTTCATGCCCGGCTTCGCCCCTCTCACAGCGCGAGGCAGCGCCTGCTACAACGCCCTGTCCGTGCCCGAGCTCACCCAGCAGCTGTTTGATGCCAAGAACATGATGGCGGCTTGCGACCCGCGTCACGGACGCTACCTCACCGTGGCCATGGTGTTTCGCGGTCAGATGTCCATGAAGGAGGTGGACGAGCAGATGCTGGCCATTCAGAGTAAGAACAGCAGTTACTTCGTTGAGTGGATTCCCAACAACGTCAAAGTGGCCGTTTGTAACATCCCGCCCCGCGGCCTCAAAATGTCTGCAACGTTCATTGGGAACAACACGGCCATCCAGGAGCTGTTTAAGCGCATTTCTGAGCAGTTCACCGCCATGTTCCGCCGCAAGGCCTTTCTGCACTGGTACACCGGGGAGGGCATGGATGAGATGGAGTTCACAGAGGCCGAGAGCAACATGAATGACCTGGTGTCGGAGTACCAGCAGTACCAGGACGCCACCACTGAGGAGGAGGGGGAGATGTATGAAGAAGATGAGGAGGAGTCTGAGAGCCAGGCCAGGTGAACACCCTGGACCAACAGCCAAGCTTGTAGAAACCCCGCTGACAGTGTTGTCTATAGCAGGGGGAAGCAGGCTGATAATCTGCCTTACATACACTGTACTGTATGGCCCTTCCTCCTGTACTGTACTACAATGTCTCCCTCCCTGCCATGACCATATTTGTGCTGTTAGCCTGCTGTTGATTTATCTGCTGGAAGTGCCTCTGGTACATCTCAGACAGACAAAGTTGAATGTGAGTGTCAAGTATAAACTGATGAACACTAGTCCTTATTGTCTTATATTAAACGTGTTGAAGCTTACCTTTGTGCTGAACTTTTATTCACAACTTAAAAAAAAATGTTTTGGGGGTATACTGTGTTTATATTGGACACAATCCTGTTTTGCTACACTGCTCAGTGTTTTTAGTATTCAGTTTCAGTATTTCAGGGCCTTATAGAAAATGATGACACAGCTCAGCATGGTGAATATCTGCTCCTCAGATTCCCAGATGAAGGTGACCTAGATGCTGGAATAAAACACAGGTTCCCTGAAGGACAAGGCATACCTTGAAAAGCCTGGGTGGAGTCTTGAGTTTGAACAGGCTGGGTTGGTTTTGGCGTGGACCATCGATAAGCTGGCCTGCTTGCTTATGGCGTTAGTACATTAGGCTAGAGCCCATTGATTTGCAGGGCAAGGAAGAACAGGCATAATGTAAAGTAACAATGTTTTGACAGATACCAGTGCAAGAAAAAAAGTGACTTTTGAGGTGTCTCTGACTAAAGGTCTTTGGCTGGAGAGGGAGAAGTGTGTTGAGGCCTCTATAAGAGCCTGTAGTAAAGGGAACTTCACAGAGCATTACTTTATACAGTAGACCCTAACGTAGTGGCTTTAACCTGGTAAATGCATCCCCACATAATTGCACAATTAGCCTATTCAACCTGTTACCTCATACGGTAAATCTCTAGCAAGAATGCCTCTTTATTTGATGTTTTTTGCCTTAACTCTAGTGAAGTGTTTTGTGTTAATGGCAAAACACACTGACTATACACAAGGATGCAAACGACTAAATGTAATTCGTATCAAAAAGTCATTGTGCCTTAGGGTTTTTCACTTAGAATCCAGCACTAAGGAAACTGATATACTAATAACTCTGTCATTGAGATGCCACATAATCTGTAATGGCCTTGTTTCCTGTAATAAAAACTGCTGTATCATTTTGAACAGTGTTGCATATCAACAAGCGACTGAGAAATGCCTGTGGGCTGTAAAGAGCAAATAATCTATATGGGCCCTACTTAGCCTGTGTCTTACTGACAGCGAAGATCTGGAAAAATACATCCCCTAACAAACATTCAGACTAGTACTGAATCATCACACACAAAGGATGGGACCAATCCAGAAGCAAGAATGAGAGGGTAAAATGTATGATGGACCATTAAACAATTTTGAGAATTCAATAAAACAACTGAAGTTTCAAGAAACACTAACAAAAATAAATGTTGAAACCGTAGATCAAGTTACAGGACTTGTA
>JACXGM010041369.1:0-10069 GCA_016801145.1 Umbra pygmaea
ACTTTCAGCCATAGTTGTTAGATGCTTACTTACGTAATATTTGTCAATAAATCGCTCTATCTTCTTAATTTCTTTCTTGTTATTGTCCAGCTTGTTTAATTATTTTGAATACAATAGCTACTATTGCTGTGTCTTTATTTATTTAAGTTTTATCTCAATGTTTTGTCTTGCGCCCTTACATGCTCTAGCCTAGTCCGCCCTCTTAATGTCTGGACTCCCTTTTAGTTACTCGCCTTGTGGTTTATGTAAGTATGTCTCCTGTGTTATGTCTGCCCTTGTTGTTTTCAATGCAATGCATGGTGGTTCTGTTATTCTGTTTGATTACATTGGTACCATTTGTGTTACTGCCCTGTGTGTTTCAGTGTTCAGGTTTCTGCCCCATGTGTTTGTTATGTTTTGGTTCCCCCTGGTGTCCTTTCTGTGTCTCGCAGGTTGAGTGTCTTTCCGGTTGTATACTGTTGTCGCCATGGTTTCCCTCTGTGTGTGTCACGTGTTCCCCAGTCCACCTATCGTGTCTCACTAGCATTGCCTCTGTCTCCAGGTGTTTCCCATTGTCTCTCATTAGGTGTTGTATTTAGGTTGTGTGTTTGGTCTTTTTCCCTGTCTATCAATGTTCCTGTTACGCGGTCATAGTTTTTTGCTTTATTTTTTTCCCTGTTTTCGCCCCTTGAGGCAGTTTTGTTTTATAGTAGATTTGTATTCAAAGAATATATAAATAAATGCCATTTGATTGCTCACGTTCCTTTGCTCCTGTCTCTATCTTCTACGAAGGATACCGTGACAATAAGAAGATTGCCAAGACCCTTAAACTGAGCTGCAGCACGGTTGCCAAGACCATACAGCATTTTAACAGGACAGGATCCACTCAGAACTTGCCATGGTCGACCAAAGAAGTTGCGTGCAGGTGCTCAGCGTCATATCCAGAGGTTGTCTTTAGGAAATAGACGTATGAGTGCTTCCAGCATTGCTGCATAGATTGAAGGGGTGGGGGGACAGCCTGTCAGTGATCAGACCATATGCCGCACACTGCATCAAATTGGTCTGCATGGCTGTCATCCCAGAAGGAAGCCTCTTCGAAAGATGATGCACAAGAAAACCCGCAAACAGTTTGCTAAAGACAAGCTGACTAAGGACATGGATTACTGGAACCATGTCCTGTGGTCTAATGAGACCAAGATAAACTTATTTGGTTCAGATGGTGTCAAGCGTGTGTGGTGGCAACCAGGTGAGGAGTACAAAGACAAGTGTGTCTTGCCTACAGTCAAGCATGGTGGTGGGAGTGTCATGGTCTGGGCCTGCGTGAGTGATGCCGGCACTGGAGTGCTGTAAAATCTGTGTAATTGTCATAGATCTTTGGTTTCAATTTGAATCTGTACTATATACTATAATGCAGTGTTTTTACAACCCTCTCCTCAAGGAACACCAGCCGTTCCATCTTTTTGATCAATTTTTGAGCATTGGTATGTGTCGGTATCTTGGGGTTTTGTTCATTCATGTATACTATGTTTGGTTATTTTTCCCAGGGGTTTGGTTATTCATTTAGGATGTCTGTATATTGTGTTTAATGTACTCATTCATAGTTCCCAATCTTGTGTCTAGTTATTCCTGTATGATTCCACTGTGTTTTAGTACCTAGGGTCTGGAATGTCTGTTGGTGCCCTGTTGTGGTTTCATGTTGTATGTCATATTCTAGATCTGTTATCCTTTTATCTATTCCATGTACTTTGTCCTCGTTATTGTCTTCAACTGTGTCATTAAGCTCTTAGGCTATGATTACACGTGGCCGGCTATATTCATAAACGGACAATTCATGCTCTCTGTTATCAAAATTAACATTGTGCACACCTGTCCGTTTTTTTTAGAAAAGTGTTTGTTTACACAAACCCGTGTAAATGCCGTCAAGAGCATGCCAAACGTGTAGGTGGCAGTGTAACGAAAAGCTGAAACCCATGTTAGCCAATCAGATTCCCACTTTTGGCGCAGGTGCAAGTCTGGCGCATACAGTGACGTCGGCTGCCTAAACCTCTGTTTTTCTCAGTTTACATGCAAATGTGCAAACAGAGTTTTCCAAAATCTCCACTTTGGCCAGAGTATTTAGAAAGAGTCGTTCCATGGAACCTTAGCTTAAAAAATCTGTGGCAATTTCATGGAATGGCAGAAAAGTCTATGAAATTAACACGGACCAAAATCTGTGGCAGTTTCACAGAAAAGTCTGCGATGGGCACACAGTGAGACCTTGCTGTTGATCTAAGCCTTACCCAAACCCTTACCCTAACCATAACCACTCAGAAAGAAACCTTGCTGTTAAGGCCTTGTAACATGTATTATGTTGTAATGTATTGTTTGGAAACATGGTGACAGAGAGGAAAAAAAGGATAAAGAAGCACATTTGCACACGTCTGTATCGCGCTGGCATAGAAAACAAAATACATGCAAAATGTCCACCTGGATTTGAACTCGTAATCTCTGGGATGTGAGTCGCATGTTTAAATGCCCATTCATTTGATTTCTGTGAGATCATGTTGGTTTTATAAGCGCATTAACACACTCCAGACTGTGCGTTACCAGGGAATAACTGCACACCTCCACAGTGGCCTTCGGCCTTGTGGCTTTCTACACTGCTGATGTGTGCGGTTATTCCCTGGCAACGCACAGTCTGTTGTGTGTTAATGCTTACTTCTTACTGATTGTCGGATCCTTCCTTTGTCATCTCACAAGTGTACATACCGACAAAAATGAACACAACAAGAAAAAAAACAGACATCTGAAACATTTTCAAATCAGTGGATCGCAATTTAACATGGATACTACCTGACTAACAGACAAGATGTAACACAGACAATATATATCAAACAGACAAGCTTTAACACAGACACTACCTGACAGACAGACAAGCTTTAACACAGACAATACCTGACAGAAAGACAAGCTTTAACAAAGACACTACCTGACAGACAGACAAGCTTTAACACAGACACTACCTGACAGAGAGACAAGCTTTAACACAGACACTACCTAAAAGAGAGACAAACTTTAACACAGTTCACTACCTGACAGACAGACAGGATCTAACACAGACACTACCTGACAGAAAGACAAGCTTTAACACAGACACTACCTGACAGACAGACAAGCTTTAACACAGACACTTCCTGACAGAGAGACCAGCTTTAACACAGACACTACCTGACAGAGAGACATGCTTTTACACAGCCACTACCTAAGTTAAAAAACAGATAGGCTTTAATAAAAAACATTACCTTTCTATTGCACATTAGCAGACATTTTATCAAACAGTTCCTCTCTCCTACCTTCCTCCCTCCATTTCTTACCTTTGTGGCCATAGGCTTGGTATATGTGATTTCCACCTCGGTCCAGATTTCTCTGGTGGTTTCAGAGAGACTCCAGACCTTCTCCTGAGCCACGTTGTTCTCATCGTAGATGTACAGCACCAATGCGTGGTCCACCTTCCTGAAGCCATGCAGGGCGTAATAGAAACGCAGGCAGTACTTATGGTCCCCAGGTAGAAATGGGCCGTGGACACGTCCCACGTAACCTGGTCGTGACGCGAAGTGCGTGTTCGCAAGAAGGAATGATCCTGGAGGGTAGACATAAATTACAATGTAATTTCTTTAATGTTTTTCCAACAAATTCCCTGTTTTTTATTTTATTACTATTGGGGACATCCTATTGTACCTATGACCTGTCTTATTGCAAGAGTCAAGGAAATCCCTGCTGTTGATTCCACTGAGCACACTGGGCCGTACTTGCCTAACAAGTGTCACAGAATTGAGCACTAAGCAAGGCTGAACAGATCTTCACTACTACGAAGTAGTGCACTAGATCACTGCACCACCTCGGGGTCCCTTAACATATATATAGTATGAAAACAAATGTTCAACTGATTGAAAATGTCTGTAAGTTCAGCAACAATCAATACGAGGTAAAGCCAAACTTTCACTTATCATTTTCACTTTTTTTTTCTTAAGTTCAAAGACTTAGACAAAAAATGACCATCATCCAATATGAAATGACCGTAACACGTTAAAATGCGGCCTTAAAATCTGAACAAGTTTTAAGCACAACGTTTCATCTCACCAGTTCCTGTAGTGTGGTCGCTTATTCTGTAGAGGTTGGGTTTCACAGACAATCGGTTCCACACCTTGCTCTCCAGTTGTTCTTCGTAGTACTGACACATGTCCTCATCAAAGTCACAGTTGGCGATGGATGGGTCGACCAATGGCTCTGAAACAAAACAGCCATCACTGTCCATGTGTTACGTGAGCAGAAAATGTCTGTCAGTCGTCTGTGTTTTTAGTTTATGAACGACAAAAAGACTAAATGAATGGAAACGTTTCATTATTGATGTTTCTGTCGCTGCTCTGCAAGGCCTTCTCACTGTAAACATGGCTGGATGCTTTGTCTGGGATGGCTGCCCATCAACACACTGTCCAGACATTAGAAATGAACCATTCATTTTATGAACTCATGGCGTCTCAGCTGTGTTTAAATACGTAATTGGCCATGCTGTATTCCCAGTGTGTTAGACTGGGCTTTCACAAGGGAGGCTTTGACTAAAGGGGTGTTGTGACTTGAGGTTCTCTGACATTGAGAATCTCTACAGTGCCTATAGAAAATAATCGTACCCTGTCAAAATCCTTACCGTTTGTCACAAATTAAAATAAATTAAATCTAACATTTGTATTTACACATTATAACCCTCAACATCAAAGTGAAAATAACATTTAGAAAAACTCTAGAACTCTAAAATATAATTAGTGAAATACCTAGTTTGGATAAGTGATCAACCTCTTAGAGTAACCATTAGGTATAAACTTGCTCAGGTACAACCAGTCAAGAAAGAAGCGTCTTCTGAAAAGAGCCACACAGAATCTTGTTTGCGCTTTGCAAAACTTTATGGACTGAACTGCAAACATGATGTTTGGCGAAAACCAGAGCACACCACCCAAAACACATCATATCTACTGTGAAGCATGGTGGTGCAACATTATGTGTGGTGGTGTTTCTCTTCAGCCAGGCCTGGGCAATTGGTCAGTATTGATGTGAAAATGGATGCTGCCAAGTATAGTACACCAAACATATTGAGGAAAACATGCGGCCCTCTGCTAGACAGACTGTCGATGGGCAGGTGATTCAACTTCCAGCATGACTAGGACCCTAAACACAACGCCAAAAAACTATGCAGTGACTTAAGGACAGGAAGGTTAATGTCCGTTAGTGGCCAAGTCAGAGCCCTGACATAAAGCCAAATGAAAATCTGTTGATGGACTTAAAGAAAGCAGTTAATCGCCACTCACTACAAAATTTGACTGAACTTGAACAATTAGCCAAGGAAAAATGGGAAAATATTCCCCAGTCCAGGTGCACAAAGCTAACAGAGACATATCCAAACAGACTGATGGCTGTAATTAAAGCAAAGTATTAAATATTATTATTAGTATTAAATAAAACGGATAATGGATTGCAGGCTGAATGACTATTTCAAAGGGGTATAATAATTTTCTATACTGTAGGCATGGAAGTATCATCTGCTGTCTGGTGATGTATATTTGTCAACTTGATAATATTTCATTAATCTAATAAAACCATTTATATTCCTATAAAGTAAACATCAACTCCTCTTCCAAATTATTGAATCTAAAGTTAAATTCTGGAGAATAATTCTGGAATTTCTGGGTAAAACCAAATGTCAGTGATGCAATTCTATTTAGCAGATACTGTTGCTGCAGAATAAAACAAAGAAATAAACCTAACCCTGGACTAAACAGCATGCTCAGAATATTGTTGTAACGCTGCGCCCTCTCACCTGTCTCTGTGTGGCAGAACTCTGGAGAGAAGGAAAGGTCATCTATGGCTACATATCCTCCACGAGCACTGTTGAAGGCCACCTCAAACACCACCTCAAAACCAACACACACTGCTGTTAAATGCTCCCGCAAACAACATATGAACATGGTTCAATTCCCAGTGTCATTGCTTTAAATTAGTCTCCCTTCTCTTATCTCCCACTGTTTCTACTGTGTCTGTCAATAAAGCATGAGGAAATGCAGAAGGTGAATTTGTCAATTTCACATTACTTTACTTTCATGTTCGAAAAAGAAAATACTTGGAAATCAAAAAATCACCAACACATGAAGAATCGTAAGTTCTACATTGAAAAACAGTCATGTGAAAACCTCTCTTGGAAAAATAATGTGATGCATATAATGTTTTCTCATCTCTGAAACTTCCGTTCAGGGTGCTTCTGCAGGTGCACGCCTCTGCTCTTCAGGCCTGCCTTTCTCATCTAATAAAGCTCTTCCCATGGCTGACAAAGGTAAAATACTTGCTGGCTACAAAAGCAAACATGTGCAACTTAAATGGCCGCCTTTCAATGTAAGGAAAACTATTTGACAGTCATATGGAAAATTATAGTAAAAAATAAAAGTAACACCAAGTTTAAGACCAAGAGCCCCATACAAAAATCTAATATATGGCAATATACAGTGGGGCAAAAAAGTATTTAGTCAGCCACCAATTGTGCAAGTTCTCCAACTTAAAAAGATGAGAAAGGCCTGTAATTTTCATCATAGGTACACTTCAACTAAGAGACAAAATGAGTAAAAAAAACAGAAAATCACATTGTAAGATTTTTAAGGAATTTATTGGGAAATTATGGTGGAAAATAAGTATTTGGTCAATAACAAAAGTTAATCTCAATACTTTGTTATATACCCTTTGTTGGCAATGACAGAGGTCAAATGTTTTCTGTAAGTCTTCACAAGGTTTTCACACACTGTTGCTGGTATTTTGGCCCATTCCTCCATGCAGTGCTCCTCTAGAGCAGTGATGTTTTGGGGCTGTCGCTGGGCAAAACATACTTTCAACTCCCTCCAAAGATTTTCTATGGGGTTGAGATCTGGTAACTGGCTAGGCCACTCCAGGACCTTGAAATGCTTCTTACAAAGCAACTCCTTCTTTGCCCGGATGGTGTGTTTGGGATCATTGTCATGCTGAAAGACAAAGCCACGTTTCATCCTCAATGCCCTTGCTGATGGAAGGAGGTTTTCACTCAAAATCTCCTGATACATGGCCCCATTCATTCTTTCCTTTACATGGATCAGTCGTCCTGGTCCCTTTGCAGAAAATCAGCCCCAAAGCATGATGTTTCCACCCCCATGCTTCACAGTAGGTATGGTGTTCTTCGGATGCAACTCAGCATACTTACTCCTCCAAACACGACGAGTTGAGTTTTTACCAAAAAGTTCCATTTTGGTTTCATCTGACCATATGACATTCTCCCAATCCTCTTCTGGGTCATCCAAATGCTCTCTAGCAAACCTCAGATGGGCCTGGACATGTACTGGCTTAAGCAAGGGGACACGTCTGGCACTGCAGTCCCTGGCGGTGTAGTGTGTTACTGATGGTAGCCTTTGTTACTTTCGTCCCAGCTCTCTGCAGGTCATTCACTAGGTCCCACCGTGTGGTTCTGGGATTTTTGCTCACCATTCTTGTGATCATTTTGACCCCACGGGGTGAGATCTTGCATATCTCCAGCTGTCATTAACCCATATGGACGAAACACCCCTCATTATTTGCAGCGGGACCCCCTCTTTCCAACAATATCAAGCATTTGCTTAGGGAGACATGTCACTTTGATGCACTCAAGCATCAATGGACTTTGAAGGGTTTTTAACGACCAGACACTGACTACAGATATTTGTTGTTATTGTTGAGGTGGCCTATTCTCAATGCATCATGGGTAGTTGATGCCTTTGTTTGGGAGAAACAGAAACATAGGAAACGGAGAAGGACAGGGTCAAGTTGGCATGCTGTTCAGTGCTCAGAAATTTATTTATACTTGTTGAAATCTTTTTTGTAAATAGTAATTTTGGCATTCTCACAGCTGCTAGTTAAAACAGTGAAACCTCCAGCACTGCAGCAGTCTATAGAAACATTTTTGCAACAACAGCAGCAGTTTGACTACCTTGTATTGATTTGCAAAGGAAATGGTTGGGTCACTGACGACACGTCTTTAAAACCTAAACTAAACTAACAGTAAAGGAGAAAATGTGTCTAGGAGGAACTAAAGCTTTGTTACCTCAGTTCTCCTACTGGTCCTAATTTCACACATACAGTGGGGAGAACAAGTATTTGATAAACTGCCAATTTTGCAGGTTTACTTGCAGGTTTTTCTACTTACAAAGCATGTAGAGGTCTGTAATTTCATCATAGGTACACTTTAACTGAGACTGAATCCAAAAATCCAGAAAATGACATTGCATTTTATTTCATGACATAAGTATTTGATACATCAGAAAAGCAGAACTCAATATTTGTTTGCATTTACAGAAATCATACGTTTCCTGTTGTTCTTGAACACACACTGCAGCAGGGATTTTGGCCCACTCCTCCATACACACCTTCTACAGATCCTTCAGGTTATGGGGCTGAAAATCCAAAGATTTTCTATTGGGTTCAGGTCTGGAGACTGGCTAGGCCACTCCAGGGCCTTGAGATGCTTCCTACGGAGCCACTCCTTAGTTGGGTCATTGTCATGCTGGAAGACCCAGCCACGACCCATCTTCAATGCTCTTACTGAGGTTGTTGGCCAAGATCTCGCAATACATGGCCCAATCCATCCTCCCCTCAATACGTTGCAGTCGTCCTGTCCCCTTTGTAGAAATGCATCCCCAAAGAATGATGTTTCCACCTCCATGCTTCACGGTTGGGATGGTGTTCTTGGGGTTGTACTTATCCTTCTTTTTCCTCCAAACATGGTGAGTGGAGTTTAGACCATAAAGCACAACTTTTGTCACATCAGACCACATGACCTTCTTCCATTCCTCCTCCGGATCATCCAGATGGTCATTGGCAAACTTCAGATGGGCCTGGACATGCGCTGGCTTGTGCAGGGGGACCTTGCATGCACTGCAGGACTTAAATCCACGACGGCGTAGTGTGTTTCTAATGGTTTTCATTGAGACTGTGGTCCCAGCTCTCTTCAGGTCATTGACCAGGTCCTGCCGTTTAGTTCTGGGCTGATCCCTCACCTCCCCCATGATCATTGATCCCCATGAGGTGAGATCTTGCATGGAGCCCCAGTTCAAGGGAGATTGACTGTCATCTTGAACTCCTTCCATTTTCTAAAAATTGCGCCATCATTTTTGCCTTCTCACCAAGCTGATTGCCTATTGTCCTGTAGCCCATCCCAGCCTTGTGTAGTTCTACAATTTTATCCCTGATGTCCTTACACAGCTCTCTGGTCTTGGCCATTGTGGAGAGGTTGGAGTCTGTTTGATTGAGTGTGTGGACAGGTGTCTTCTATACAGATAACAAGTTCAAACCTGTGCAGTTAATACAGGTAATGAGTGGAGAACAGGAGGTCTTCTTAAAAAAAACTAACAGGTCTGTGAGAGCTGGAATTCTTACTGGTTGGTAGGTGATCAAATACTTATTTCATAAAATGCAAATTAATTATTTAAAAATCATACAATGTGATATTCTGGATTTTTGTTTTAGATTCCGTCTCTTACATTTAAAGTGTACCTATGATGAAAATTACAGACCTCTACACGCTTTGTAAGTAGGAAAACCTGCAAAATCATCAGTGTATCAAATACTTGTCCTCCCCACTGTAGGGACACATACAAACACGCACGCACGCACACACACACACAAACACGCAAACAAACACACACACAACCACTGCCTTAACAGTTATGATAATGTAAACCGAAAACACTACATACTTGTAGTTTCCAATGGAAGTTACCATTAAGTTAAGAATATTCATTCTAAATTGCAAGGAGAATTGTTGAGGGAAAAACACCACTATAGAGTTACAGATAACATATGATTTACAAAAGAGGATTCCTTCATGATCTGACAGGAATAGACTAGTCGGCCAAAGTAAGTAATACACTCACCTAAAGTATTATTAGGAACACCATACTAATACTGTGTTTATATACACTCACCTAAAGGATTATTAGGAACACCATACTAATACTGTGTTTATATACACTCACCTAAAGGATTATTAGGAACACCATACTAATACTGTGTT